>DWJZ01005267.1:0-14267 GCA_018249125.1 Asbolis capucinus | reverse complement strand
ATAATAAGAAAGAAAATAAATTATAGATATATGTAGAGAGCCTATTCAAGTTAAATATTGATTGTTGAAGCCTTATTATTGCCGAATTATTCTTGAATTATTGCCATATTTCGCGGCCTGACATACCAACCGTTATCCCATGCTGGCAGACCAGGTTGTTGTAAGTGATGATAGAAGTCAGCTGCTCGCGAGATAGGGTTATGCGGAATTGTTAATTTTCCGAAGCCCGTCTGGATAGTAAGCACTCTCCAAAATACCCTCTTGCCTGAGACAGCCGCCAAAATAATCTTTACGTTCCGGCTGGCGGCTTTAGAGCCAGTTCTCCTCTTCCGTCTTCCTTTTGATCTTTTTGATCAGATCTGGAGTTGCTGAAACGAAGTAATATTAAATTATTATATGAAAGTTATATTAAGATATTTTGCAGGACTACGGTTTATCTAGTAACTAGTATCAGACCGCGACTTCGACCGTCTAGTATTTGTAGCATGTGTTATACCAGACTGTAATCTATCTCTGGGCAAAATTTCATTAAGATCCGTTTAGTACTTTTTGCATGAAAGAGTAATATCCATCCCGTTCCAAACTTTCGCATTTATAATAAGCACGAAGTTGGAAGTAGATACATTAATTTAGCCTTTGTACACAAATAAAGGCCGTCTGTGTCTCTAGTGATTATAACCGAAGAACAAACTTTACCATTAGAACTATGTCTTGAACATTACACTTGTATTCTTGTAACTAACTGAACAACTACAGAGGATTACAGAAACAAGCCAAAATACGAACACTTCTAGAGTGTTCCTTCTAACAAGAACTTGAACGGTTCACAAAAACGATAGTTTGAGAACTTAGAACCGTCAGGTTTATGGTCACCATTATACCACCTATTGTATTGGTTCAGACTTCATTTACTCATTTATAGATAATCTGACAGTTTCCCTGGTTAAATATGGTTGACAATGTAACTGAATTAATGATCTGCTTTTGTTGAATTGTTTTTGCAAGCGCTCCGGCGGGTTTGTCGATCGTAAGCTATCTTCAAAATTAAGTACCAGATCGCAAAATAAACTCCTGGGCTCGTTCTCATAGTGTGTGAGATATAGTTTACTACGCTAGCATTCAAGAACTTTATGAGCAACCTTCAGGAGAATTTGAACTCAGATCTCCCGTTCAAGAGAGTACATTACAAAGAAGGTAAAATCATAGCATAGAAATTAAATAAAATATTAACATTCAAATTAATTCGAGTTATAATAACTTATCATAAAATAAAATATATTTTGTATGAAGTTGTTAGTAATAGTTGTTGTGAATATTACTTATCTGAAATAATAATTGTTGGAAACTCGAGATGAACGGTCGGTACTTCGCGGTGGTTTACAGCGCTTAAGATATTGCAGAGTGCTAATCCGAGGTTCACGCACCGCACCAAGATAATTCATGTTAAGCCTCACTTCGGTACTAAGTATTGAATGGGATGCTACAAGCATTCATACCTATATCTACTGCAGGTTTACTAGATACTCCAGCCAAATAGAGGATTTTAATGGTACTTTATAGTAAGAGTGTGCGACGTTGGTTACACACACGGCATTGTCAGCGCTATAAGAAAGTCGAGTTACGTAATTATCATGCGACGTTTTTCAATAAACTATTTTTTCCTCAAAAATGTGTTGAAAAACGTCGCATGACATATGCTTTGGTCGCATAAGCTTATCTTAATGTACAACGGCGGCTGGTTAAGAAACATTAATTCAAATAATACATAACTACTGACATCCTAAGGAGGTTTTCGTGCGACGCGGGAGGAACAGACCACCAGGAATAAAATGTCACCTGTCACATAAATGTTTGCCTCGGCCGAGAACCGAACTAGGACGCTTCAGTTCGCAGGCGGGATCAATACATATAAGGATGACAAGTTAATTAAGACATAATTTGGGCCTAAATTTAGACTTTTTATTAAAACCATTTCGGTGTTTTTGAGTACTTTCCCTTTTTTCTAAAGTATATAAGACTATATTACATAAACGTGCTTCATTTCATTAATAACTTTTTAAATATAATATTATACTGTGAATTTCGATAAAAGATTTAATTTTCGATAAAAAAAATGTATACAAAAGTTGTCGCTGCCGATTCGTTGTCGTTTACTCTGTGTCTATCGAAATATTATCAGATGAACTGAAATTGAAAATCAATATTCATTCAAAGGACGCTCGCTCACGGTTTCTCTTTGGAAAATTTAACATTAATGTCCATAATTGTGTATAACATAAGGTATAATTGTGTATAACATAAGGTATAATTGTGTATAACTTAGTCAAATAAGGCCTGCTAATTAGTTTACACCTAATTTCTTCCTACCAATCTTCACTGGAGCAGCGTGGGCGAATATTCTAGACCTCTTTATAATCTATTGATGGCCAGCTAAAATTTGTTTACATGAGGCGTTCATAGGCCAGTGAATTGCGACGAACCTAAGTAATCAAGTACGATATGAAACAGCTGCACAATCGCTAGAAGCAAAAAATCTTAAACGCATCCGTGCTTCTGAGGGCACTTAAAAATTCTAGAGCACTTCCATGATTCTGAGGGTACGTAAAAAATTCTCGGGTGCTTCCGTGCTTCTAAAGGCAGCGTGGAAGGGAGCACGTTGATCAGGGATTTTATAGTCAGGTAGCAACCATTACGCCAATATCAGGAGACGGGACTTTGGGCGATATTATCAACTCTCCGATTGGTCAGTAACCCCTCCACTATTCCGTATTAGAGTAGCATGATGAAGTATGCTCTAGACCTCAGTTATAAGGAGACCGTTGAATAATTTGATAGCGCCAATTGATTTCACTTACACTAGTTCTTTTTTTGTATTTCAAAACACGTCGCTTGTAAGATAATATATTTTAGATGGAGACACCTGTGTTACAATTTAAGACTCGGCCAAAGTGCTTTAGACCAGTAATTGCAGCTAAACAAGGAAGTGTCGTTCGAAGTTTTTAAAGTTGCTCAAAGTTATTTTTGTTGGTATTACAGCTGTGGAAAGACATTTTTTGATTACAAGCTTTTATTTAACTTGCAGTGTATGTTTGTATACTATGTTTGTTAAGAGTTCGGGTCAAATCTTGCAAAGATAATTAGACCCACTTTTTCTTACACTACGGAGCGGAAATGTTGCATAAGCCTTCCATTCTGATGACAATGCATTTTTATGATAAGCATAATCTGATACTACGTTTAGGATTGGCTCTAGGGAACTCTTTAACAGCTAACAATACAGTTATGAAATTTTGTATATTTCTTTTTATTAGGGATCTACAATTAAAGCTTATGTTTTTAAATATTTTAATAATCTTTGTTATAATAACTGTTTATTTTTACTTTTGAGTTAGTTGCACATGAAATCAGTACATTATAATGACTGATTGCTGGCTAGGTAGGTATATGGAAGGTATTTGGAAGAAACTATTAATAGAGGTTTTTATTAAGTATCACAAAATGAATATTTTTTTTATTAATTAGAATTTCAACGTGTTTAAATTATGAGCGTATCAAAAGTTCATTATATACTTATATACTTTGTTGATTGGTTGGTTGTTTGCTTGCTAATCTCAAGTTTGAATGCGGATCTTACTGATGTATCATGCTAAGCTTAAAGTAATATTACTTTTATTAAAAAGGTAGGCCACTTTTAAAGAACTCCTACAGCCTTTAGCTATACCGAAGCGAAACGATGACAGTACTATAACTTAAAGTGAATTATGTACGACTATGTATTAAGTTAAATTTTAGAAGATTAAATTTGATCCTATCCTTAACTTGCTTAATTATAAGTTAAAAAGAATGTAACAACTTTTATTTTAATTAAAAATTTTCGTTAACTTAACCTTCATTGTAATTTACCAGAGCGGGATGACAAGTAACTTCTTTGAACCGTTTGTCACCCTTATCCCGGGATAAGGTTACTCGCAGGACAATAGAAGAGATAAAGTGTAACCTTATTTTAATAAAACTCTATTATTACGAATGACCTTAAGTCCGTGTCGTGTAGATTAATTTTACTAAGTCTTTTATCAGCTGGACCTGAAATTGATGTATGTTATCCTGGTACTATCTTACTTATGCTATTAATATAATAAAAGCGAAAGTTTGTGAGAATGGATGGATATTTGTTAGTCTTTCACACAGAAAGTATTGAACAGATCTAAATAAAATTTGGTACGGAGACAATTTTGGCCTGGAAACTAGTGTGGAATAAAGCCGTATTATTTTTATTTGTAAAGCATGACCTAAGAATAGCTGCAATTTTCATGTTTTTTGATGTCACGAATTTGATGCCGCTCGAATAGCAGAAGAATGATAAAAACCTTTGAATATATCGTGTTGGAAACTAGACACAAAATCAGAAAGTAAGAAAACACCATTTTATTTTTATTTTAATTAAAAATGGAATTTTGGATGACCTGTCATTAACGGTCACTTGAATTTTAAAACATGACACATTTTATATAATTAGGTCAAGTAAATTATACGACATATCTCTCCTCCGGAGATCTTATTAACTCTTAGTTTAAATTTATAAAAGAAATCGCTTTGCTTACGGGTTGAAATAGAATAAAACACATTAATCTTAATCTTAAACAAAAATAAGCCATGTAATAGAAACAAGCGCTTAGCTTACGAGCTGTAATGTTATAAAATAAAAAAAGTTTGTCTTACTTTAACAAAATTTGCTTATTCATTTAGAATGATGTGTACTAATCTTTATCTTAAAAAAAATTAAAAGAAAACGCTTAGCTTGTTAATAAAAAAATAACACTTGTATTCTGCTATTACTTTTCTTTAAATAGAAAAATACACAACAATATTAAATTAAAATATTATTAAATGAGGTTTATTAAAATATTTAAAAACACAAGCCATTACTTATAGATCCCTAATACAGAGAAATTTACAAAATTTCATAACTGCATTGTTAATCGTTGAGGAGTTTCATGGTCTGGAACCAATCCTGAACGTAATATCAGATCATGCTTATCATAAAAATGCATTGTCATCAGGACGGAAGTCTTATGCAAAATTACAGCTCTGTAGTGTAAGAGGAAGGGGATCTAATTAAACTAGAAAGATTTGACCCGTAACACTTAACGAACAAATAAATAAACAAACATACTAAAAATAAAATGCTTAGCTTGCACGTTCAAATATAATAAAAGGCGAATTTTAATCTTAAAATTATTTTAAATTCTCACGAAGTCTCATAACACTTTCGTTCCCTCCTCCTAATTAAATTTAATTTGACAGTACAGTTCTGACACATGCGAGATGAAAAACCACTTGCGTGAGCTTTCTAATTTTAATAATATCAAAACTTTCGAGTAAGTTAGAACGTTCACTCATTCTTCGTGTATTACAGTATGTTTAAATTTCATTTTTACGGTTCTGTTAAAAATTCAGAACCCTTCTAGTTTCGTATTTTTATCGATCCATGTGCAGCTAATATAAGCTTAGAGACTCCTATAACCGCACTTTGAATCGTTAATGATTACTTATTTCGCTGCTTAGTACAAAATCTGTATCTATATTCCACTATTATAATAATTGCGTTAATTTTGTGAGGATTAATGGAAGCATGTTTCTTACATCTTCCCGCAAAATCTATGGAACTGAATGAAATTTCGTACAGAGATAGAGTATTGTGGAATAACCCACTAGTGGTTCAACATACCACGCAGGCAAAGACGCGGGCCGAAGTTAATCAAATCTATACTTAAGTACTATTTAAGTAACCCTTAACGATGCTGAGTGTAGTACTGAAAGCTTTAATCTAGCACGGCATTATCATCTTAAAAAATATTATAATTTTAAGGTAGCTGAGTATATTCACGAATTATTAAAATTTTTCAACCCTACATAGCGCATGACTTTATACATCTTCGTTAACTAGATTTCTCCATGTTCAGACATTCTCCATCTTATTACGAGGTGCCGTTGCCGTCAGAAATGTCAGGGTTTTTTAGGTCAACGAGCCCATGAGGAGCTCAGGGTGATGAGCGATGAAAACATTTATGTAATTACGAACACTTCAGACGATGCTGTATATAGCATAGAAAAATGTTGTGGCAACGTATTCTTCTTATAGGTACATAGGCCCTTTTTATGTCTAATCCGTAAATAATATAATTTTTTTTGATTCATTTTTTTTATCATCATAGAACCTACCAGCTGTGGCTATTCGCCTATTAGCGTAGCCTTAAGTTTATTTTACATTACGAAATTTTGTTTTTTCAACTGAGATTTATTTCATGGTACCAGTGAGTGTCCGTACGCATTTTAATTGTGTCTACGATGACAGAATTTTAAAAACATTTTATGGTTCACTAGCTTTTACCCGCGAATACTTCCGCGTGGGTTTTTATTTCCACAAAGGTCGAATATGATTTTTTTTCCACTACGTTCATACATAGTATCATAGTTTGGTTTCACATAACGAAATTCTGTAATATATATAACTTTGATCCTCTGTTACAACTACTTCCAGAGTTTAATTCGAAATAAAAGGCAGTGTCATCAATCCATAACTACTGGGCAGTACATGCCATAATCCACCACGCTGGCAAAGTGGATTGGTAGATTTCACACACCTTTTAAAATATGGAGAACTCTCAGAAGTGCAGGATTCCTCACGATGTTTACTTTGACGCAAGTGACAATCAACATCAAATCTGATACATACATAACTTTGAAAATTAGAGCTGTGCTCTGCAAAATTGAACCCAGTACCTCGTTCGCTATCCACTAAGCTGCGTTGAAAAGGTAATCAGGTCCAAATGTTACTTTCACATTTATAACATGAGATTGATATGATGCAACATACCCGTTAGCAGTAACAGACGTGTATCTGGTGTCAACGGCAGATGCCTTACGAATATTGAAATTGAACGCCTCATTTATAATTGTCACTAGCCCTGTCACCTCTCTCTCACTATCCTGACATGTGGTCTAAGCTGTTTATGCCCGAAATGCCCCGAATCTCCCCAAAACTCATTCGCACACACGACCTAATTGAGACGAATTAGAGACTGTTTATAGATTATTGATTTATCTATAATAATTAAAGGGTTAATAAGTCAACCAAAAATTTAATTTTATGTATGTTTTTTTATGTACTTTAAGTTAATACTGGTGATAAAATTTGGGTACCCAGTATTATTAGAATGTATTATTATGTTAATATATCTTTAACGAGGCTATTTCTGCTTGTCTTAAAAATATTCGGTATAAGGGTTTTTTTATGCAGGATGAGTTTTAACAGTGCTCATAATATTAGAACCCTTTGAAATATTTGATACGTGCATGTTTTAAAACATTTTTTTATTTTTATAATTATATATCTTGATAATAAGTCTTTTTTAAATTAATTTGTTTCTTCAATTACGTAATTTTAATAGCAATAAAATTTACAGTAAATAGTATAAAATCATATATTTTTTTATTTCTTTGCAGGTAAGTTGCTGACAATTTGCTTTCCTGACAACGAAATACGTTGTTTTCGCTAATGGTAAGATTCTAGTTTAATAAAAATTTTATCCTAAGCACCTTCTAAGAGATGTAGGTCGCCGATTATGAATCAAAGAATAAACACAAATATTTGTTGATACCAACAAAATCTATCAACAAAAACTTTTATTCTTACATCCACATAAATAAACCGATAACAGAACTAAATAATATCAAAATGGAGAACATTGTATCACAGAAGAAGCGATTTCTTGTTTCACCTAATAAATCTTGGAGAGCGGTACTCGGGAGGCATCTGGTTGAACAGCAGTTTTATAACAATGATATAATGTCGTACTCACAAACAGGAACGCGTCTTCACTTTATCATGTCACAAATATGTCAACGTACTAGGGCACAGCTCCCCTGTCGAAGAGTGTACGAGATTTGAGTTTTGTTGACGTCGCTTTCGGGTGTTCCCTAGTAGAAATTGTTACAACCTTTTATTTAACTTGCAATGTATGTTTGTCTATTAGTATGTTAGTATATTTATTTGTTACGGGTCAAATATTGCAAGCTTAATTAGATCCACTTTCTCCTACACTATATGAAGCTGAATTATGCATAAAGTTTTCATCCTAATGACACTGCATTTTTATGACATGCATGAACCGATACTACCTTCAGAATTGGCTTCAGACAAGAGATCTCGGTTAATAATACCGTTATGAAAATTTGTGTTTTTCTTTGTATTATGGATCTATAATTTAAGCTTGTGTTTTTCTTTGTATTATGGATCTATAATTTAAGCTTGTGTTTTTAAATATTTTAGTAAACCCTGTTTTTGCTTTACTCGCCTCCTTGATTCTCTTCAATTATACGTTCTTTCTTTCTCGCTCTCTTTCTCTTTTTCTAACTCTTTTTGGGTTTATTTCTTAAATAGGTATAGTAGGGTTCCACCACGGCTTCGGATGTTAATAAAAAGTAATCTATATGTTATTCTTTGTACCGAATTCATTCAGATCCGTGTAGTTTTTGCGTGAAGGAGTAACAAACATAAATCCATCATCACAAACGTTCGCATTAGTAATATCAGTGACAAGTATTCTTAAAATGTACGTACGATCCAAACATTATTAAAATTATGTTAATACAATCATGCCTAGTCTCAATTCAGTAATGTATCTGTTCCATAAGAAAAGATAGAAATCCAATTAAATAAATATTATAATAATGCCATATTTTTTGACTTATAAACAGATAAGAAGATATATAGGCTCAATATCAACTTGTCATAACATGTTTTAATTATAATATTAGTAGTTAAGATCGGCCCGCGGCTTCGCCTGCCGGTAGGTTGATGAAAAGTAGTTTGTGTTACAGACCATAATCTATACCTGTACCAAATTTAATTCAGATTCGTTGAGTAGTTTTACCTGGAGTTACAAACATTCATCCATCCATCTATCCAGCCATCAATCTATCCATCCATACTCGCCAATTAATTTATAATAAGACGATAATACAAACTAAAAAGCTATAGAAACTAAAAAGCTATAGAGTAGTCGCTTTGCCGTTGGGTTAATTTAATAAATTTTCCTTCTGTTACATAACAGGGTACCTATAATTAAAAAAAAACAAGGTTTATATTTGATGTTATTAAATTTTTGCAAGGCCACTACTAAATGGTCGTGAGACAAGTCGGGCAAGGTATGCAGGATAACTCCCCTGGTAGCGTCTTTGTACCGTTCTCCTACATTTCCGTTTTATTCACGTCGCACTATTCAGACCACTGCCGGCCTCTTTAGGCCCAAAATTACCTCATGGTACATTTTCATCTTTTATATTAAAGTCGAGCTAAGCAGGATCTCTCTAGTTTATGCCATTTCGCTTGTTTTCGTAAATGAGAAAATAAAGTCGAAAAGGTAGTCTTTTATTCGGAAATGTGGGTCTACATTTGCCGTTTTTGCTTTTAAATTTAGAATATTTTGCATTCTGCCAGCTTATGTCGTAGCGGGTAAAAGATTTATGTATAACACAAGGGCTCTTAAATTGACGTGAAGGGTTGGGATCTTAAGTGTTCGTTTGAGGTATTAAAGATAAGCAAATACGTGCGCGACTCGATGGATTATTCTTAATTCAAACATTTTTGAGTATCACTTAACTACTGCATAGTTTTCTATATTCTCTATCTAGTGCTTATTTTTTTTACAAGCTTTTATTTAACTGATGTAGTATGTTAGTATATTTGTTTGTTACGGGTCAAATCTTGCAAGTTTAATTAGACCCACTTCCTCTTACACTACGGAGCTAAAACTTTGCATATTGCTTCAGTTCCGATGACAATGCATTTTTATGACAAGTATGATCTGCTGCTATACTCAGGATTGGCTCCAGAAAAGGGGACTCCTTAAGGGTTAACAATACTGTTAACAAATTTTATGTTTCTCCGTTTCAGGGCTCTGTAATTAAAACTTGTGTTTTTAAATAATTTTAATAAAGCATTTTTCTACTATTGCTTCTAATTATCCCAGTATCTATAATATGCTTGAATCCTCTCACAATGTGAGGAGTAAGTGCCATAATCCAGCATGCAGGCCTCTTGTGGGTTGGTGGACTTCTCACACCTTGAAGAGCTCTATGAGGAACTCTCAGTTCAGTGCAGCACTATGAGGTCAGATCAATGCAAGTTGCTTTCCCGTTACCACAGTAAGTAATTGACATCGAATATGCACAGCAAAATCTGAATCTAGGACCTCGGATTGGAGATTCAAATTTAAACTTGTTTTCGCTATTTATTATAATAGTAATATTCGCTATTCGCTATTTATTATATAGATAAGTCCAGAAATTTACGAGGTTATTATTATTTTTTACTTACTTTAAAGTACTCACGATGAAGTGAATGATACACTCACTAGGTGCTTGATACTTCAATGAATCCTGTGAGTATACTATATGCTAGTATTTTTGTATTTGGTATGGACGTATTAAAATAATGCTTACAGTAAAATTTCTGTAAAAAAAATTTTATTCAGTAGGTTTTAAATTGAGGCAGCCGAACTCACACAAGGCTATCCGATCCCAAAATAAGCATGCTGTTGCGATCAGACAACTGATAAACATACATATATATTTTTTTAACTACATTGTACATTATATAATTGTACATGTTAATTTTTTTTTATTAGGACAACTGAAACACGGCCATCTGACCCTAAAAAGACACAGAACAAATCAAGAAACCCAGACACAGAACAAATATTCGTGCTCATCACAGAAAAGTTTGAACTGGGTGGAAATCGAACCCACAACCTTGTGTAGCAGGTTTACTAACCACTAGACCAACAGGCCTGTCAAACACTACACAACGAACTATCTATTATACCGAAACACAGAACAAACATTCCTGTTTACCACAGAAAAGTTACTACTGAGATGGAATCATAGCACGACCTTAACCCAGCAGTTAGATTCACTAACCACTAGACCAACAGGCCAGACATGTTATTATACTTCTAATTTTAGTATAAAACGCGGACAAAGCCGCGGTCGTACCCTAGTACTAGCATATTGTATGAGTACGTATGCTGCGAACACGAACTCAGTTTTAACCGTCTTCCGGTGATTCTCGCCACATTTTCACGCGACACTGATCAAACAGGACTTTCATCTTAACGGGATCTAAATGGACTTTCTTGTCATTTTAATATTGCTTTTAAACCGTACTACCGGTAACTGAAGCCTATTTAAGCCAGCGACGCATTTTTTTTTGTAATAAATATATTTTTTTCATTTTCTTAGGTTAACTCGAACATGGTCAAATAAAAAACTAAGCGTCAGCTTGAACTATGGTGAGTGGACAATTGAAAAAGTTACGAGTACATGTCCTTTAAGGATTACTTAAATTGCGCCTTAGTATACTTTGATTAATAACGCCACTAGATGTCGGTGTCTCGACACATATCAGCTCGTTTAAAATTTGAGCTGGTATTTTGTTTAGTTCGTTTCAAACAGCCAACGCATATACACGTTTCACAACGCTGCAATGTGAATTCACGTTATTTAATACAACCAACTAGGTACGTGGGTTTAATTAGGTTGAAAATATGTAGTAAGATTTTAATTTTTTTCCTATTTCGTTGGTAATTTAGTAATCGGTAAGTGTATATATGCAGTCCTTATTTTGTGTTTAATCTCTGTAGGAAGCGATATCTGGTATATGTATTGATCGAAGTTAGTACAGAATATCTATATCTCTCTATATATAGTAACCATTAACGGCTCTGCTCTTATCCTACATAATTCTAAATATTAAAATCTAGTTGTACAGATCTACATCATAATGTAATTGTACCAACACAAGCCCAAAGGAATATGATATCACTAAAACGAGGTGCTTCAAGCCAGTGTCATAACGTTGCTAATAATTTAAATAACAATACATTCAATTTATTTTGTAATATTATAATATTAAACATCCTCATCTGTATTTTATATATTTAATTCATAACATTAAAGTCAGTTGTGTCGAATTTTAAAATATTTTTACAATACGCTCATATTATTTTTCTCTTTATTCATGTAAGATTGTGGTAATATAAAAACAAGTGAAATATCTTCCTCTCTTCTTCCTACCTGCAGCCCTATTAGCAAAAATTTCAAACAGTGAGCAAATAACAAATGATCAGCGACAAAAGCGTAAATCAGGGGTGAGCAACCCGCGGCCCTCGGTATCGCATGCGGCTCTGTGGGGTCAAAACATAAAATAATTAAGATATTAAATATTTATATACACATCGAATCTGATACTTTTTGACTATGGTTGCTTCAGTGTTGAACTGCTTAATTATTTTTGAATACCCCAACTTGGCGGTGTTAATCAATAGCGGTGAGATATTATAACAGTGTATTTATTTTATTATAATTTCGGTTATCGTTCACGCGAAACGCTAATTCAAGATGTTTGTTGCGAAAAAACAGACGCCATATGTGCACCAAATATCATTCCCATACATTTTTTAACTAGTATTTGACAGCTAACGTCAAATCGAAAAGGCATCACCGCCACTTTCCGTCGGATGGGTGTCAAACATTAACTTATTCTAGGTTAAAAAAGCATTTGGCTTAAGGCATTGCTCGTTGCCTGTTTTAAGGATATAATATGTAAGAATTGAATTCGATCAACATATTCGTTATACGCATACATAGATATTATTAGTTGATATGATTTAAAGTACGAGACGTCAGGCGAGATTTCATTACTCATAACATCTCACCGTTTTCATTTTAGAACAATCACTAATTGAATATTTGATTTATCGGAATTCGTTATCGTTAGATATTTATCTAAGATAATTCTAAAATAACTGTGATTAAATTTGTTGTCCTTAAATAAAATTTCGTAATAATGTTTAATTTATGTTGACAATGTTATTTCTAGATAATATTGTTGGCGATTATGTAGAGATTAAAAAGCGGAAGCAGACGGGGATTAAAATTCTGTTTTGATAATTGATTCCCTTTTGTTATTAAATTAAATTTGTTATTAATTTTGTTATTAAATTAAATTTGTTATTAATTTTGTTATTAAATTAATATTGTTATTAATTTTGTTATTAAATTAATATTGTTATTAATTTTGTTATTAAATTAATACATCGCTTTGATTTTGAATAATTAAACAGTCTTGCAGGGACATGAACGTAAGGAATGCAACCCAAAACGGTGATAGCCTAGTGGTAAAAATTTGACTCCTACTCAGGGGGTCTGGTTTTTGAAACCCAGGACGCGCACTACTGACTTTTTGACACTCTTTCTGACACTCAAAGGTGTGTGAAGTCTGCCAATCCGCACTGGGTCAGCGTGGTGGACTATAGCCTTAACCTTCTCATTCATAGAAGAGACCCTTGCTCAATAGTGGGCCGTGATGGGTTGAGATGATGATGATTAACCAAAATCAATAATTGTACACGTTAAAGTATGTACAAGGAATGACTGCCTTCACTTCGATTTTGTATGGCGAAGTATATTGAACTTTAATCCAATCTGCAATAAATCAGTGTAAACTGCATTCAATTCCAATCAGGTTCTAAGCGTGCACAAAGGGCCAAGTAATATATAATAGTGCTCTCAATATATGTAATGAAAGTGAAATGTAATTTTATTTTATCTTCATTTAGTTTTTAATTTAAATATATTATTTGTCTCTATATTCTTTTAATGTTTTTTTTTCTCTGTTATATGTACTTATTTACTCTCTTTCTCTTATTTTACCGCGTTCAATCTTCTGTACATCTCTAAGGTGGTAGGTAGAGAATGTTTTTAGCATTAAGTCTGCTTTTTGTTTTGTTTGTTGGTGTCAATAATGAATAATAATAAAATAATAATAGACAAAACTTCTAAAAGACATTATGGTGAGTTATCTTGTTAGTAACAAAAATTATATAATATGCATTAGTTAACAATGTTATAGATTACATTTCATTTTAAAACTACATGTGTATAGGTAATATTAAATAAATTTGTTCTTTTTTTTTTGCGTCCAGACATGGAGAAAGGACTACCCTACCGAAATGCGTGGGAGGGAGGTGGTGAATGCTCATGCATACCAGCACGGTACTGGTTATGTGGGACTCACGATAACCTACGTGCATACCCACTAAACACCACCAGAGAATGGCTTTGGACGAATGGCCTCTAAGCCTTCAACTGAGGCGACCCCCTTTGGAGATACGGGGCGAAAGAGTTGTTGTTGAATTCCCCCC
>DWJZ01005266.1:0-14268 GCA_018249125.1 Asbolis capucinus | reverse complement strand
TATAATAAAATCAATAACTTGTTAGTTTACTTAGTTTTTGATTTTCTAAGAACTTTCAGTTTGACCCTCGTATGTATCTACACAATAAGCAAAACAACCATAAACATATGAATTAAATATACATAAATAAATATATTTAAATAAGTATATATAATATATGTATATGTATTAAATTTACTTTTTCGCACAGTATGTAACAGGTGGTATATGAAATAATATGGTATCAGTTATATGATCATATTATGTGCATATGAAAAGTTAATTATCATTTGCTACGGTGAAGGAAAATATCGTATGGAAATCTGAACTCCAGAGGGTTCCCGTTAATGTTCGCTAGTGTGAAGTCTACCAATCAGCACTGGTGGCCAGCGGGATGGACTATGGCCTGTACTCTTCACAATATGACTGGAGACTCGAGTCAGTAGTGGGACAATTGTATTCTATTACGAGTTACTTGATTAGAATATAATTTTGTCTGGGTGTAAAAATAATGAAAATTTATGTGCATGGAAGATTTATTAAAAAACAATCACTAGGAGTAAATGCATACACACTCACTCAGACTATCACAGCTGTTTTTTTCTGTTAGCACATAACATAAGACTATTAACGAGTACTATTATTATAATTCAAACCGATATTTCAATCGAGTTGCATGGGTCATGGTCACGGCAAAACTTGCGCAAGCCTTGCGTTTGGAGTTTTAGAGTTTTAAAATTATTAGTGTAGTAAAGTGAATCATTTGGACAAAATAAACAGGGCGACGGTGATCACTCACCATCATCTGATTCATCTGGTTCTTTGCCGGCTTATAAAAAAATATCAGGAGCTGCGACAGTGCCCCTGCCAAACCAGGCAAAAATGCGGCACGGCCATACCATTCTTTTCTCGAAGTAGTTCAAGTCATTAAGGACCCCTCTACAACTTTGTTGTGTATAAAACGATAAGCCAATTTTTTTCAGTATCAATATTCTATATTATTCAATCAATGTATCAAACAACTCTTTACCTTAGAAGAACTGAGTTGTGAGGTTTTTGTACAAGTTCTATTGGCATGGCATTATTGATAGCTTGGTAAATCAATCTTCATATCTTTACCATACGACCAACGCCGCTTTGATGTATACTCTGTAGATAGTGTAAGTTAACATTTTGAAGCCGGCCACAAATAAAGAAAATCTATTCACAGATCACTTTCACCAGCCCATAGCCGCAATCACCACACCATAACTCACAGAGTACAGCCACATAACCTATAGATGTTCCAATGCATATTTTATTCTCATTAGAATCTCATCAAAATACGCCTTAGGGTTTTTAAATGAAATAACAATTATGAAATGTCCGCCCGCGGCCTCGCACGCGGTGTATGTTGATAAAAAGTAACCTATGTATGTATGTGTTATTCCTGACATAAATCTTCTGCCAAGTTTCATTCAGATCTGTTCAGCAGTTTCGCGTGAATGAGGAACAAAAATCCATTCATTCATCGTCACAAACTTTCGCACTTATAACATTAGTAGGAGTAGGATTCAGATAGATCCGTTCAGTTGTTTTTACGTGAAAAAGGAATAAATATCCATCCACGCATCCTGATAAACTTTCATTTATAATATTAGTAGTATTTTAAAAGTCCAGAGGTCAAGGGACTGCAGTGCGACACGGTGAAAGAATAGCGCACTTTAAAACATCTGACACATAAATACGAGGTAAACGCAGCCTACTTTGTTTACTGTACTATTTTTAACTTCATTTTTAACTTTTCGTACAAGTAAAACGTTCTTGCTTCACTTCGGGAAATGTAATTTATATATGCAACAAGGTTTATTAGAAATATTTAAAACACAAGCTTTAATTATATATCCTTAATACAAAGAAACACACAAATTTCCATAACTGTATTGTTAACGTAGTATGAGGTCATGCTTGTCATAAAAATGCATTGTCATCAGGCTGAAAACTTTATGCAAAATTTCCGATCCGTGGTGTAAGAGGAAGTGGGTCTAATTAAAATTGCAAAATTTGACCATTATCAAACAAATATACAAACATACTAATATACGAACATACACTACAAGTTAAATAAAAGCTTGTAAAAAGTAAACACGCCAAACATTCGTTGTTTCTCTTTGAGTCACTTGTAACATTGTTACACTTTGGTAAAAACTTTTGAATAAGTGTGACACATCAAAATAAATTACAATCAATTAGTACATAAAATATCTGAAACTGATCGTTGTCTGTAGATCGAAGATTTGGAAAAAGATATTACGGTTTTAGTAGGAAACAGCGCCTAAAATAGTGATTATTAATTTTTATTCTCAGTTTTGTATTGCTTTCTATTTGTTTGTGCGTATCTTTGCGTGTGTTAATTCCATAAACGGCTTCAGATTGTAATTACCGGTCAAGCTTGGATTAAAATTGAGTGTTAAATGACAAAAACAAGCACATATCTTGTGTACCCTTGAACCGAATTTAAATTGATAAAATTTTGTTATGCACACGAGTGGCATCCTGTCTCATATCGTCGACTGGTCTCAAAAAATGTAGGGTCTTGTAGGTTTTTTGAGCGTTGTTTCCAATATTTCCATTCTTTGAAGGTATATCAAAAAGGTGTAAAATAAAACGTAACTAAGTGCTAACGAACTACCCGCATACTTCACGTCTGCCCGTGTCGCTGCGGGTAGCGTGGCCGCAGACTTTTTTACTTTTTATCTACCTAGGATTATGATAAAATAAATAGGCATGCTAAATTCTTTAAATATTTTTGAAGACTACTCCCAGATAAAGGGCTAGATGAGAAAACAAATCTAATCCAATTTATGTCTGTATTAATGGCCCTAAACGACTTTTCTTATCAACTTTATTGTATCACTTTCATTTTAAATTTATTATATCTAAATTTTTTTAACTATGATAGGGCTATCAAGGAATTTCTCTAATATTTAAAATTATTTTATTTGCATCATATGGGTATAAGGATCGGCCTGAAAACTAGCAGTTGTCGGCTTACCACGGCTGATGTGCTCAGTGCGTTTTGTGTTCAAGAAATTGATAAATGCATTTATTATTTTTTTTGTGAATTTAAATAAAATATTTGTTTAAATTTTTTTTTATGTAATTTATTTGGCATTGCTGACACAATAAACACAATGTCTTTCTTTCTTCTAGGCCCTTCTCACATATATATAAATGACAGACACATTCACTCACATCCACATACAAACAGAGATAAAGAAAGACAGAGAGGAAGATGGAGACGCGAACGGACAAATGATTAAAGTTAACACCATCTCCCTAAAAAGGCATAAGAATTACCTTGCTAAACCCACGCAATAATTTAGGAAAATGGCGGACAATTTACTAAATCTTACAAAGTTCCTAAAACGGTTGAGATTCGCACAATTCGCAATAACCGTCTTGTTACAGAATTTTACGCATTGCGACAACAGCTGTCATAATGGTATATAAAAATTCATCTTAAAATTTGATTTCAACGCTGCTTCAGATTTATTGGACTGATATTAATTTTTCCGAGTTGAAAAGTAGAAAACATTGTCATGGAATTGATTAGAAAAGCGTTTTGTACGGAATAAGGAAATACTTAGATGTATACTGAAGTGTTCATAGCCCAGGGGCTTGCGTTGAAAAGTGATCGACAGGGACACTTTTGATACTTTTGAGGTACAAGGTGTTTTATGCCTGGTTATAAAACTAACATTGTAGCGGTACAGGGTCTTCTCAGCTCCTTAAAATTTAAAAATATTTTTTTATTACTTCTGTGGGATACCAGTACTATGATTTCTGATATGAATATAGATACACTTTGGACTCTATTTCAAAAACAGACCATAGGTGCTCGTTTCTTCTCTACTCCAAACCAAATTAAAGCTATCCCTAGCCTAGTGGTTTGAACGTAGCACTCTCGAACGGAAGGTCGTTGGTTTAAATCTTGCGGCACCTCTAATTTTCAGTTATGTGCGTATCAGAAATATATTACCACTCGCTGTGGTGAAGGAAAACATCGTGAAAACACCTACGCTCAAGAGAGGTCCCCATGTAGTTCTGAAGGGTGTCTACTAATCCGCCCTTGGCCAACGTGGACTGGAGTATGGAGTGGACGGAGCGTGGAGAGGAGACCCGAAGATTGGGAGCCCTTGACCAGCGTGGACTGGAGCGTGGATAAGAGAGAGTGGAGAGGAGACCCGTGGTTTAGGGGAGATATTGAATGCAAAGAAGAGGCTGTTGGCGGTACGGCCGTTGGCCTCAGTTCGATACATTTATCAGAAGGCCACCACCAAGCAATATTGCAGTCAACATAAAGATGGGCGGGTTAGTAAACAAAATCCAATAAACTCTTGGCATCGAAGTGCATGTAAAGCATCGATTCCCCATGCTTATTACATATCAATTATTACGGAAAATGATTACGAAAATTTTAAGATAATTGCTCGTGAATCGCAAATTAGTATTACCAATCAATCAGTGAGCGTTATGCAAGCGATCACGTTTGTATTACGTTTTTTGGGACATAGCGATAGTATGTGCTGTTGTTGATGATCGTTTGCTGCCTGATCGCTGTTTGCAAATTTTAGTAGATTTTGTTTTTCAATCATCTCAACCCATCACAGCCTACTATTGAGCACGGGTTTCTTCTCTGAATGAGAAGGTGAAGGCCATAGTCTACCACGGCAACTCCCCCCCTTTGCAAACTCCCCGGCACGCAGGTTTCCTCACGTTGATTTCCTTCACCGTTATAGCGAGTGTCATTTAAATGCAACGTACATAACTCTGAAAAGTCAGAAATGCGCGCCCTGGGATTCAAACCCGGACCCCACGAGTAGGAGACCGAATTCTTAACCACTAGGCTATCGCCGCTTTTAATGCCTTTACTTTTAGTTTAATTTTAGTTGATAGTTGCCGGTTATTTTAGTGAGAAATCGTTAAGACTCGGCTGTCATAAGTACTTCCGTCAGGTGATAGCTAACCCGTCCATCAATCCACACGGTGGCATCCTGGTGAAGCATACTCTGATTCTCCTCAGTGATGGGAGATATTTTATTAGGCAATTAATGGATAACGTGAACGAAATACTTAATTTAAATTTCAAATGCGTCATGATACAAACTTGATTAGCTTTTGTAACGGGTTCTGCAGGTAAGTTACAATTTAACTGGTGTTGTATTTTAATTAACCTAAACTAAGGTCAACAGTTAAATGTATACAATTTGGGTTTAACTTATTAGAGGCTTACTACCGGGTACGGTTTCATCTCTACAGGGCTTTAGACGAAGATAGGTGACTGGGTCGTGTTTACGGCTTTACTGATTTGAATAAAGTTTTCGCTAATAAGTAGCTTGGGATAATAGTCAGTGTTATTTTCTATGCATAATATATAATAGACTATAAATAAATAAGGTAAATAAAAAACGACTGGAGTAAGTTGCCCACGTCAGATTTTCGATCGATTACTACGTAAATGTTTTTAAGTCAAGAGTGAATATAGGCTTTTAATAAGTTAGTGCACTTTACCATCAAATACTTAATCGCCATTTAACATCAGGTGGGATTGTACCGCTAACTTATTTAACGCTTATAAGAAATATACATTATTATTACAGCAGGCTAATCAACAAGGTTTATTAAAATATATAAAAACACAAGCTTTAATTATACATAGATCCATAATACAAAGAAACACACGAAATTTCATAACTGTATTGTTGACCGTTGAGGAGTTCCCCTGTCTGGAGCCAATCCTGAACGTAGTATCAGGTCATGCTTATCATAAAAATGCAGTGTCTTCAGGATGAAACTTTAAGCAAAATTTCTGCTCTGTAGTGTACGAGGAATTGGGTCTTATTAAGCTAGCAAAATTTTACCCGCGACAAACAATTATACTAACAGACTAATATACAAACATACACACCAAGGTAAAGAAAAGCTTATAAAAACATAAGCCCCGCTTACAAAAAAATATGTATGATAAAAGGCCAAGGTGAGGTTTAAATCGGTCCTAACCCGTCGCCTGCTGCCAGTTTCTCTCTTTCTATCTCTTTTTAATAAATTTATCCCCATATCTAAACTAGTAACTTAAAATTATTATCAAAATATGATATCAGTATCAAAGTTTTGGTGTTATTAGTATTTTATTACTTGAGTCTATAATATTTTTTAATACGTATAAACTTTCTCATTAATATCTAACATAATTTATGTGATCATATAATTTAATTATCATGTTGTGACAAGCGAATCTGCTTGCGTATTTCTGATAAAAAATTTATCAAAATAATGCAGACAGTTCGTACGATTTGGTACGATTAATCAAATCATATTAGCCACTTAGGTCCGCCTGCGGCTTCACCCGCGTAGTATGTTGATAAATGTATTCTATGTGTTACTCCAGACTTTAATCTGTCCCTGTGTTAAATTTAAATCAGATCCGTTCAGTGGTTTTTGCATGGAAGAGTAACAAATAAATAGATGAATGATCTATCCATGCTCACAAAATTTCGCATTTAGTATATTAGTGGGATGTAAAATCAGGTTAGCGTTGACGGGTTAAATTAAATGATGGATATATATTTGATTAACTGTCACACACAGACTTGTTAAAGCTTACTTAAATCGATTCTTAGTAAAGAATCTGTTTAAAATATCTGTAGTAAAGAGTTATTTATGACAGGTCGGTTGGTCTAGTGGTTAGTGAACCTGACTGCTACGCCGAAGTTCGTGGGTTCGATTCCCACCCAGTTCAGAATTTTTTGTGATGAGCAGGAATGTTTGTTCTATGTGTCTGGGTGTAAATATCTATATAAGTATGTATTTAAAATATATATGTATGTTTATCAGTTGTCTGATCACCATAGTGCAAGCTAACGCTTAGTTTGGGGTCAGGTGGCAGTGTGTTTAAATTTTTTTATTTATTATTTAAATTGCCCTTAACGATACTGAGTGTAACTGTAAAACATTATTGCAAAGTTTAAAGCTTAATAGTTGCATATCTAAATAAACTTTGGGATAGGTAGTTTTGAAAACTGTTATCTGTAACCTCCTTAGAACTAATCGTACTTACGAAGAATGAGGTACCAGGTTTGATTTCGGACGGGGATAATGTTTAAGTGATTAATATAATATATTTGTTTTTGAGTCATGGGTGTTAAAGTGTGAATGTGTGGTTCATACTAAGGTTTAAAAAAAACAAGCTTTTGTTGAAAAGCACGAAACGACGAATATTTACTATAAAAATTCTTAAGTTTCTTCCTGAGCCAATCCAAAGCGTAGCCCACTTTATGATTTGTCATCGAAAATTTAATCAATATTTATTTATATTTATGTCATCTTTTATTAGAAGAAACAAAGGGTAAAACTTAATGCCTACTTAATCCACCTGTCAACCCTGGGTGGATGTGGAGATACATGATGGTAGGTGTCCAAAATTTCTGAGCAAGAAGAAGTGACTTTAATTCCGCTTGCAAGACTTGTAGCACAAACATAAAGCTCACACAATACAAGTTAAAAGCGTCAAACTACTTACGAAATTAAGTTATAAACGTGAGTACCCCGAGACTCACAATAGGCAACTTATATTTCATACGCAATTTAAGTTTACGAACACGATTTGACTTAAACCGGTGCGTGCGAGTGACACAGGACTGACAGAGTTATTACCTAACCCAATTTATAAAGGTCTTAAGAACTATCTACACATATCGAACTTTTGTCGTTATAGTTTGTACACGCTTGATATATTTAGATGCAGTGGTAAACTAGTAATCATTTTTATCTTAAAAAAACCAACTTCAAATGCCTCCGACATGTAACACAATGAAACGAACATTGTCAACGTAGTCGCAATCAGTTAAATACGCATTATTAAAGATAACTCAAAAACTGCCCGTGACATGTCACTCAAAACTACATGGAAGTATGCGGCAATTCTAGCTTTTGAATAAAATAAGAATCATCAAACTCGGTAAACCCCATAAAAAGTTATGAACGAATATTAAGAAAAACAGAAAAAAGCTAATAACTCAAAAACCACTCGTCAGGTGTCGCTCAAAGCGACATGAGACTACCGGACAAGTATTACCTTTTAAATAATATATAAACGCACTAGTCGCCCCTACAATTTTCTCTTCACTTACGGACAAGTCCCATATCTATACCCTAAGTATAGTATAATCCCATTGTGACATTCAATGTAGTGACCGCAACATTCGACAGCGGTCCTTACCCTCAACAAAGACAATGATAACAATCAAGAGACAGAATAATTTAATCAAATCGTATTCTAACGCAACTGCATTTAAGAAGATAAGTACCGTATAAATAGATATTACATCGGTCAGCACAGAGACGTGCTACACCCGTATTCATGAACAGCACTTATCCACTTCACAGAAACTCACAACAGAAGTACTTGCCACTAAGCGTCGTTCAAATCAATTATTAAACTACTTTAAGTAGCTACCGACCTTTTTTACGGAATGCAAAGAGATTCGTCAAATAGAAAGAGAAAGTATATTGACCTCTCTGTCTTTGGTATTTGTCAAAGATAGTGGTGAAGTGTACCACGTAAGAATTGACCAATCACTAGACTGTAAAGTACCTTATGCATTAGTAATGAACAATGGCTTGACATTTATTCATGTAACAGTAATTATTGCAACCCATAACTGTCTCACTACTGGGCTCGGGTCACCACTCACTATGTGCGCGGTACTGACCATTGTCCACCAAGGTAGCCAATTTGTGGACTTCATACATCCTCTTGAACCTTATGGAGGATTATTTTGAAATTACTAATAAATAGCAAAACTGTGCTTTTTGCTATGAAACCACGGCTTAGTCAAGTATTTTTCATAAATACGGGTGTAAGCGTTTAACTTGTCGGCACTTGTCTAAAATGAATGTTCAAACAGATAATTGAAATGCTCTTTTAATTACACCTGTCGACGTACGCTTCTGATTTCAAATTAATTACCACACGGCATCCAGTATTGAATAATGTTATTCGATTAGATTTAGGGTTTCGTAATTTAAATAGAATAATAGAAACTATTACTGAACAACCCGTTTAGTAGAAACCTTTCTAGTAAAGCAAGGAGTCCCGCTTTCAGTGACAAATCATAATTATGTACAACAATATTTTGCAATCACCATTTGCAGGTATCTCACGACTTTTGTGACCATGTAAGGGCATCTAGAATTGCAAACCCCAAACCCTCGTTGATAGAGCAGCGATGCTAAACAAACGTATCGTTTTCTATTATCGTTCACACAAAACGCTTGTTTAAAAATGAATAGGAATGACGAATTAAGGAAAAACAGACGCCATAATTTTCAGCAACAAATGTCATTCCCCTATATTATAAACTAGTGTTTAGAGTGAACGATAACAGGAAAGGTATTTGTTTCAAAGCTCAGAGTGTCACAAGAGGCGACTAAAATCGAAGAGCTTAAAAGTTAATTATCTTTTATTAGACCTTTCTGCTAGCTGTTGTTCAAATCAGCCGCCAAGCGTCATCCGTCATACTTCGGCTGAGCGTTTGAGAGCCTACTCTTTAACCCTTCGTCGTTCAGTGTTTCTTATCCGTCCAATGACCTGTCCGCTCGTTCGTCAAGGTGTTCGTCAAAATTTATCAAAAATACCTTACCAAGCAATAACATAATGTACCTAAAAGAAACTAGAGGACGTTGCTTGTTAAATTTTCAGCAACATGAGTGTATACGGTCCTTTAGATCCCAAATTTATATACTCCTCACATCTTATCAATAAACATCTTGTCCCTATTCTGATTGAGGTTACACAAGCTCCTGTGAGCTTGCGTTCCTAACTATCCCAAGTTTGATTCCCCGCAAGGGAAATATACATAAGTGGGAAACTTGGGAGTTTTCGGTGTCTGATTATTTTGTATAATTAATATTAGTATGAAATAATGATTTGTTGAAATTGTAATTTGTTTTTGTGTACAATGAACAATTGATTATTATTTTCAGCACAGTTGTATTTGAATTTCACTAGAAATATTACAATATTTAATACCAAATATTATCCCCCAAAAATTCACAATAATATTATTATTTTATATCTTCGAATACCAAACACTCGTACGACATCAATATTAAATATATATATATAAACTGTATTTATTGTAAATGGTAAAATAAAAGAAATCCAATATCTTCATTTCTTTTTACTTGGCTTTTGGTCGTGATTCGAAATACCAAATATACGTGACACATTTTCGTGATGAAGGCTTCTATTGACGCAGCATCCAACACAAGTACCTACAGTATTTTGGAGATACATTCGAATTCGGCCAACCTCGGCAGAGGGTGCTCGTGTGCTTCATGCTGACGCAATATAAGTATTATTGCGTATAATCGAATTTTGTTCAGCCATTACAGAATTTTGTACATACGCTGATACGTTTAAAGCAGCTTTCGATTGGAAGTCGATCGAAAAAAGTAATTAGCAGTCAGAGTCAGTAGGATTTCTGGTGACGTCATAGGCCTAGTTATACCTAGACCACAATTTGAAAATAATGTTTACTATGACTTGTCAAGTTTCTAAGTCAAAAATTCTTTTCGTATCGTATAGTTAATTGGCAAAATTTTCATGACCATGCTTCGGTGCCAGTAAAGCCGTCGGTCCACGTTATCGTTAGAAACGAATCGTTAAGCCGTATTGGAAGGATTCGTTAAGTATAAACATTTTCGACACTCGGGTTGTACGCTAACCCTTTCACCAATCCGCATTAAAGTTGCGTGGTGGAATATACTCTCGACCTCCTCAGAGAATCCTGTGAGAAGGCACCCAAAGGTCTACTAAGACCTACGGTTTGAAGCCAACGAAAAAATTTAATAACTTTTACATCCTTTATTTATCTCGTTTTGACCTATGAGAGTTTATGAGCTATTAAGTCATAATGAAATGACACTCGATAAAAAATTATTTTTTGATATTTTAACTTAAAATTCGCGGAATATACATACAAGTTAATGAAAATGCTTTTTTAATGCAAATGGATCTGATTATTACCGATATTTCCGACCCAGTTGCATGGGTCATGGTCACGGCAAAACTAAAAAATATGGTATTTTATTATAAAACTAGCTGTGTCCGCGACTTCGTCCGCATGAAATTTAACAAAAAAGTTATTTTTCAGTGCGCAGAATTAGGGATAACTATTATTGCATAATTCCAAAATAAAAGTAGCCTAAGTTACTCCTTATTACATTAGCTATGTGCCAGTGAAAGTCCCCTAAAATTCGGTCTAGCCGTTACATAGATTAATGAAACAAACAGATAGACGGATAATACATACCGTCGCAGTAGGTTTCCGTGAATAACAATTAACATACCGCAAATAACCCCCAATACCCGAGAACAAATATTTATCTGCTAAATAAATGTAAATTCCAAGTTCCCCCGTTTGTTCGGAGAAATACCTTTTCTGTTAGGGTTCACACGAGACGCTTATTTAAAATGTATGACAGTGACATTAGGTGTACAAAGATATGGTGTCTGTTTATTCGCAACAAACGTCATCCCCATACATTTTTGAATTAGAGTTTGGCGTGAACGATAACAGAAAAGATATTTATCTAGGGGTCGTCATTAATTGTTAAATGTTTTATAATTTTGTGTCATTTGTGTAAAAAATCTCATTTGTGTACTACATACTTGCGCCAGATCTGTCAATTGTGGAATTCGGTTTTCGTTTTGTTTAATTTTTTTTTCCTACAAAACTTTAAATGTAGTATACATTATGAGGTGGTGAATTTAATCACATTTCAGTCCACGTTAACATTTAAAAAAGTAATTTAAAAAGTACCGATACTCGGTCAATATTGCTTTCGTTACAAACAAGACAAATTCATGCATAGATAAACATTTTGTTATATGTTTTTATTTAACTTGCAGTGTATGTTTGTACATTAGTATATTTATTTGTTACGGGTCAAATCTTGCAAGCTTAATTAGACTCACTTCCTCTTACATTACGGATCGGAAATTTTGCATACAGTTTTCATCCTGATGACAATGCATATTTATGACAAGCATGATCTGGCACTACGTTCAGGATTGGCTCCAGATAAGGGAACTCTTCAAAGATTAACGATACCGTTATGAATTTTTTGTTTCTTTGTATTATGGATCTACATATAATTAAAGCTTGTATTTTTAAATTATTTTTAATAAAACTTATTATTTTTATCATTTTTGTAACTCCATATTACGTTTACAAGTTAATAATTATGTTCCTACAGAACCTTCAAGTGGTTAATAAACTTGTTCCTGCAGAACCTCCAAGTGGTTATGTAAGTGGTTTCGTGATTGTATCGCATTCAATTTCTCGCAGGATACGACGGCCATTCCACGCGGCTCGTTAGCCGCTGACAACCAGTCCCTACAATGGCCCTTCCGGTTATTTGATTATCCAGTGTTATTAGTCCAATGTTTTTTGGACTAAACTTCGAAAACCAAGTTGTAATTTCTTAAGCGGGTTTTAAGCGGGGGTTTTCAGCGAAAATTGCTTTTATCGCTATTTTTTTGGAAACTTCAACATCCTTATTATCTATGTAGGTACATCAATTATGTAATAAAGTGTAACTCTTGACTATTATATCTGTTTGTTTTCTTTTAAAATCAACCCCATATCGCATGCACCTATATTGGCCAGTAGTACTCTCGATAGAGCCACGGGAAATTCATTTATAGACAAATATGTTTTATTTTTGTCATTTGTGTAACCAAATTAGTCAGACAGGCCGATTGGTCTAGTGGTTAGTGCAGCTAACAACGGAGGTCGTGGGTTCCATTTCCACCCAGGTCGAATTGTCCGTGATGAGCAGGAATGTTTGTTCTGTGTCTGGGTGTGTAATAGAAATATCAATTTAAGTATGTATTTAAAAGTATGTATGTATGTTTATCAGTTATCTGATCACGATAGCACAAGCTAACGCTTAGTTTGGGGTCAGATGGCCGTGTGTGAGTTGTCCAAACATATTTATTTAGTTATTTATACCGGTGAACTTGCAATTGAAATTTAACCGTGAATTTAAGAAACACAAGTTGATGTTAACTGAAGTTTAAAACGTCAGTGAGTGTTGAATATTTGTAAGCGTTTGTTACATTTTTATTCAATGAATAAAGATGTGTTATCTTTTTATACAAAACTAGCTGTACCCGGCGCGCGTTGCTACGCATCAGCTCATTGACTATGTGCCCGATCGATATCATTTTGGTTTAAGCTTTTTTCAGAGAATTCTGGACAAATATGCTGAAGGCATCAGTGTTCTAGCTCTTAGCAATATTGGATCTATAGAAGACAAACAAACAGACTCACCAACATAAGTTTTTATTTTATTTATTTATTTTATTTTTTTTATTTTCAACAGCACTGTACAATTTCGTAATTTTTTTTTAATATATTGTTATAACATGGCTGTCTGGTGCCTGAATTAGGATCCAGCCTGTGTTTCGGGCACCAGATTCTCGCCCCCTGTGTGTAACATAATACATATATTTTATGTATATAGACTAAGGTTGACCCGTGGCTCCGCCCGCGTGGCACCAACAAACATCAATCGTCGCTCTTTCTCGATGTGATAGATGAACATACAAACATTTTCATATTTATAATATTAGTATGGATAGAAGCTTTCTGCACTTGTTCTCTGCGTAAATTTTAACTGTGCCAAATTTCATAAATCCGCTTATTATTCATAAAAAAGTTTTTATTTCACATATTATTAATAGGTGTAATGAATATTACAAAGTCTATACAATAATTACTCGGTTGCTGGTAGTAATTTCATAAGCATATTTATTGTGTGGTAGAACAAGACTCGCATCATCTTTAATACGAGTAATACTGCGAAGATGGCGCCATATCTGAAGTAAGCGTTATGAATGGTAGATCAAAGACTCGACAAATAAATAAAAATATAAATCCTTAAAATAATACTGCACTAAGAGACAGTGGTAAGGGATAAAGAGTATTTGTTATTAGGATACTATTTTTTTTTATAATTATAAGCTTTTATTTAACTTGCAGCGTATGTTAGTATATTTGTTTGTTACGGGTCAAATTTTGCAAGCTTAATTAGACCCACTTCCTCTTACACTATGGAGCGGAAATTTTGTATTAAGTTTTCATCCTGATGACAATGCATTTTTAAGTGAAACATGAACTGATACTATTTTCAAGATTGGCTCCGGATAGGGGAACTCCTCAACGATTTACAATACAG
>DWJZ01005265.1:0-14268 GCA_018249125.1 Asbolis capucinus | reverse complement strand
GACTGAGGAGGCCTAGAGCACACACCACACCCCAATGCGGGTTGGTGGAGGTGGTAGCAGCTGATGAGGATGTATGTTCCCATGATCAAATAAAATAAATATAAATATCTGTGGACAACTCATACGCGGCCATCTGACCCAAACTAAGCGTTAGCTTGTACTATGGTGATCAGACAACTGATAAACATACATATATATATATATATAAATTGAAATACGTAGTTATATATATATTTACACTCAGAAAAAACACTCCTGCTCATCACAGAAAGGTTTGACCTGGGTGGTAATCGAACCCACGACGTTCAGTGTAGCGGTCAGGTTCACTAACCACTGGACCAACCGGCCTGTCAAAAATAATCGACTTTATATCGGCAGATATATCGTAATAGGCTTTATAATGTAACAGAATCAGGTGCTGCAGAATTTATGTTATAACAGGGATCTTAAGGGTTAACATATGGTTTAACCCATCGATGGCCCACACGCACGGGCCCGGGCACGGGTCTCTCCTCTGAGGAGGCCTAGAGCATACTCCACCATGCTGTTCTTATGCTGATTGGTGTAGGAGTATGCTCCAGCCCTCTTCTGTCACGAGGCCACGAGGCCAGCCGTTCCAGTGGCTACGCGAACCCAGGTTTCTAAAACCCAGAGTTTAATAACGCCAGGTGCAGTACCACTTCACACGAGTTTCAAAGTTTCTTCCGCTAGCCAACACAAGAACTGCAACTGCACTTTGTAACATAGGATTAGCCGCAGCGGGCTCCCCTGACAAATTACTGGGAATTTTAGCAAGACGAATGTTGGGAATTTTAGAAGACGTATTACTGGGAATTTTGCGAGACGGATGAATGGGACAAAATTGCAGTTTCGTACGAATATTCAACAAATGAAAGTTTTTGCTGTTCTGAGTTAATTTTAAATTGTTGTTAATTAAAAATGTCTAAAAAAGTATAATAAGTAACAATAATAGCATATATAACAGTGGTGTTTAACAATTATAGGTATTGTTAAACACCACGAATAAATGCCGTGATGGCCTAGTGGCTTGAACATTGGTCTCTGGAACTGAAGAAACTGCACTTCTGAGAGTTCTCGATAAAAGAGTTCTGAAAGGTGTATGAAGTCCATCAATCCGCACTAGGCTAGCGTGGTGGACTATAGCCTGTACCCTTCACTATGGGTCATCACCCTTCAGGAGACCCGAGCCCACTAGTGGGACAGTAATGGGTTCTAATGATGAATTGATATGTTAATTATGTTCCTTCCGTTCTACTGAGTCTTGATACTAGGCTGCGTATGGATAGCCGAAACTATACTTTAAGATTTAATATCTAATTCTCTTATTTCATTTGTTTCAGGTAATAACATAGTTTTATTATGGAAACAGTAAGTCGATAGTGAACTAGAAGCTTTCGAAATATGACAGGTCACCTGATGGCAAGTGATCACCCATGGCCGTTATCAACACGAGACTGAAGCGCGTTGCCTTGCCAGGAAGGAAGTGAACCTGCACGCGCGGAGAAGATAAAGAATGAAAACAGTACATTGTACGCAAGCGGAGCCAATAACGACATCAATTGACCCCAGATACACCAACAACATACTCCTTCAAGATCCATGACGGAAGAAGACCTGGAAAAATGTGTCTGAAGGACGGAGAGAAAATTTTCTTTTTTCTCTCTGTCAAGGGCGTTCAACGTTCTAAGATTATTTTTACCCAATAAAATTGTCCTCTGCTCTCCACGCTGGTCTGTTTGTACCGTACCCCGTTACAATGGGATCCCCTAACAACTTTAAATAGGGGTGTATGAACCCCGTCGATACCATAATAACTTAGACACAAACCAAAGCGATTCCGGAATTTACTTCAACGTACGTTCACCCCAACCCTTCATTGTCATCCCTAATTAAGTATATGGGCTTTCGTCATGTTGTGTGTCTGACCGTTTGAGGGTTAGGTTGAGATATATGTATCTTTTACTCTATATACAGGATGCTTGATGAGTTCGGCACATGGACGGCAAGTATCTTATATATCGAAGATGGTTTTACTAACAGAAAACTTATTTTTTATGTAAAAGCAATACTAACTGCATTCAAAGAATTTCAAATAATCGCTTGCCTAAGCCGGGAGTCGAACCCGCGAAATGGGAAAAAAAACTTCTAAATTGCCTGTTCAGCGTAATGGTCTTCGAAAGGTTCCAGATTTGCTGCGGAACGTTAAAATATCAATGCAGGATGAGTAATTCAGCGACTGACTCAAGGAACAGGGAGCTAGCTAGCTACTAGACTTTCAAGAAACACTTACCTCATCCATCCATCGACATATAATACACTCTCAGCGGTAGTATTAAAGTTCAAAATCCTGGAACTAACTCGTCTATCGGGGTTATTAATGTATATGACAGGTACAAGTTTGACCTTCTGGTTTTGATGTCTTAATAAAACCCTCAGAATGCTATCTGGGGACGTAAGTACCCTTCAAGATTTGCGATCGGCCTTTCACATTTAAGTAGAGGTTAGTTAATTTCATGTTGTGATGATCCTTTGAACGTAGATAAGTGCGTGAGTAATTTCGTATTGGATTAGACTGATAATATTATAATGATTTGATTATTTTCAATAAATGTAATTAAAGCGGTGATATCCTAGTAGTTAAGTATTAGGTGTCCTACTCGTGCGGCCCGGGTTAGAATCCCAGGGCGCGCACTTCTGGCTTTTCGAAGTTATGTGCGTTTAAGCATTTAAATGTCACTCGCTATAACGGTGAAGGAAAACATTGTGAGGGAACATGCATGCCGGGGAGTTTGCAAAATTCATAGGTGTGTGAAGTCTGCCGATCCGCACTTGGACAGCGTGGTGTAATATGGCCCTGACCAAGAAGGTCAGAATTCAGAAGAGAGACCCTTGCTCAAAAATGGGCCATGGTGGGTTCAGATGATAATGATGCTTAGCTGCTAAGGAATTCTTAAAGACATGTAGCATGTTCTTTAGAACCTTCCATCAAAGCAGTTATGCGACGTTAGATGATAGGGGAATTTGTGATGAGTATTACATCATCCATACTTCCTGCGATACAGGGAAATCTATTGCCCTAGAGGGGGTGTAAGAAGATAAGCGGTAACTCTCTTCCCGGCTGCCGCGAAAAAATGTGAAATGGATTTTATTGCACACTTTGGGTGAACATTTAAGACATTCCGTAGAATTCCAAGGTTTTCCGTAAAAAACTATCAAGCTTTCTTAAAGTAATATGAGTATACAAATTGTTATATGAGTACATATAAGTACACAAATTGTTATGTGAGTACATATAAGGACACAAATTGTTATGTGAGTACATATAAGGACACAAATTGTTATGTGAGTACATATAAGGACACAAATTCTTATGTGAGTACATATAAGTACACAAATTGTTATGTGAGTTCATATAAGTATACAAATTGTTATATGAGTACATATGTATAAACATTTCATTGTTTAATACAACCATTTATCCAACCCTGAAATGTCGCAAGTTAATAAGACGCCCAAAGAAAGAAGTAAGGGTCGAAATATAAACGAAAAGATTTGATAATCTCAAATTAAGCACGATTTAGATAGAACCCGCATTTTGAGATCAAAAGAGGTTTCTTAACTAAAAAATTAAGCATTTTATTATATAAAGCGGTGCTTATTCTGTAAGGGAGCCTGTCTCCAACAGATATTATCTTCGGAAACAACGATAAGAATTTTCATTGAACTGTTTATTTGTGCTTGGAGGAGGAAGGGGAGTTTGGGACCAATTTACACCGAATCGTAAGCTCATTTTTTTTGGTGAATTTAAGTGTCGTATAATCTGTTGATAATTTTTAAAGTTACCTACGGTTTCCGGTAATAAGGTATAGGTATAGTTATTTCTGTGTCGTGGTTTTCAGGACAATATAAAAACATTAACAAATTATGAACATAAACCGGGAACAATTATACAATATACACTGTCATCATGTCATGGTGATCAAACAACTGATAAACGTACATTAATATTTATCAATACGTATACTCGTGTACATATTACACCGAGACCCACAGAACAAACATACTTGTTCATAAAGTAAAAGCTTGTCCTGGTGGGAATCGAACCCACGACCTCCTATTTAGCAGTCAGGTTCACTAATCACTGGATCACGAATGTAAGATTTGAAGCTTTTTAAAAAAATAATACAGTTTGGTGTGACAGTCAGCACACAGCGAACTAGAATAAACCATGAAAAAGAGGAAAAAACGTTGTTTTTCCAAGTCGAGTGCTTACTATCCTATGCTGTATAGGCCTATTTTTCTAGCATTTGCGTATTCTACATCTGGGTGAAGGACAAACATCTTCTAGAAGAGGTGGCTTACTTAGTGAAGGGCACTGGAGATACTGGGCACTGTTATTAAAACATTGAATAAAAAAAAATAGAAAAAATAAATTAGCTGCTCCACTCCATTGTTTCTCAAAGTTTTTAAGTCGTGGCCTTTTTATGTTAGTTAAAAATCCAGTGGTTAAATAAATAATGAACAATTACACATTCAGACAATATTACTAGGATTTCATGTGGCGTAGTCCAAGAACAAATATTCATGTGTCTTAGACATGCCTGCTGTGATCGGGAATCGAACCCTAAACTCTTCGCTGTGCTGGTAGGCTCACTAGGCCGTTCGACCGGCCGTATGCTATAAGGCCGTCCTTTTAAAATAAAAATAGACTTCAAATACAACATAAGTGTTATTAATATGTAGCTCAATAAAGGATCACTTTATGAGAACATTAGGAACAAATGGAAACAATGGAAAAAGGATAGGAACACCTGACACCGGAACATTCCATGAACTGGGAGTTTAATAAAAAAAGTTAATTTTGGGGGTCTAAAAGACCCTGGGGGCGTTCTTCCGTGAAATTCGGGAAACGGGTTAAATTCTGTTACATCCGTAATAGGTTAATACTGGGGTCAAGCTGATTGGGAAAATACTATGAATTTTTCAAAGTGTACATTTTTAACTACCCCACCCCTTCGGTAAAACATTTGTCATTAGTATAAGTAAAATGCAAATAAAACTAACCCTTATACCCAAGCTTACATCAGTGAAAACGGCACCAAAATCGATTAAATATTATGCTTATAAATGCCGGCAGTGATAGTTTTATTTAAATATTTTACATATATGTATAAATCAGTAGTAGATTCCAAAAAAAATTCTTCTTTAGTCTACTAAAAATGTTATTGTAGGTAACATAAAAATAAAAATTGAATGTGAATTGGCAAAAAAATATGCAAATTTATTATTTTAGCATATCTTTGCTCGTTTTTCGTAACTCTCATAACACTAACTTAAATAGGTCAGCCTTTTATTTAACCTTTTATATAATAACTAGCTGACCCTTCAAACGTTGTTCTGTCATATAAAATATAAATTAATTAGGATTAAAGCCATTGTCTGGGTAAAAAAAAATTCAATATATCAACGCAATGATAATTTCTGAGTACTTTCAAACAAACCTACTCTTCTGCTTTATTGGATTAGTTAGAATTAGTAATACGTTCGAGTCCGCACGCGTCTGCGCTACCACAGACGTTTCCGTTTATGTGGTCGTAGCGTTCACAACACGTGGGAAACAGCCTTTATACAAAAAAATACTATAATGAAAAACTAAGAGAAGAATCTCGCTTTAACAAAGTCGAAATTCCAAATTATTAGCAAAAAACTCCCAATTGTTAAAATTTTCAAGCCAGCTCGCTCCGAATTCTCGAAGCAAAGCGATATTTTGTATTTTTGAATACAAAGTGAGCAAAAACCCAACGTTTGTCTGACTCAAAGCGAGCCAGCGGGAAATTTTGAATATTTCGTTTTATTTTGTTTCTCATATCTACTATTAGTTGTCGATTGAAAATTATTTATATATAAAAATAAAACGAGTGAGTACTCTCACTTCGCTTCGGTACAATTAGGATTTCTAAAATGAACACATCTATTCAACCGACTTCTTTTTGTGATTTTATAAGGCAAAGACTAAATTTGGATCATTGAATACTTGGATTAAAGCATAATGTATCAGTTAAAACCGCATTAAAATTGTTTCAGTGGTTTCTGAGAGTACCGTGCACAATGACAGATAAACAGATCAAAAATAGTAAGAGCGAAGTTTTGGACTCTATTTCAAGTATTTGTCTGTTATTTCATGGTTTACCATGCTGACCAGTGGACAAAGTTATGGCTTCATGGCCCGTATAGGTCTTCAAACATTTTAGCGAGTCCATTGTAGACCTAACGATATTCTTGCATGGTGTTAGGATTTCAACTCGCCTATCTAGTGACCACTTTCCTTCTAAAGTAGATTATTAAATTATCTCTTCCTATTTCTTCCTGTAATTTTGAACAGATCCTTCAATACGTCGCCATTGTTGATGCCTAACCACTTAATAATCGATCCGCGTTCGAGTTCCTGTCGAGATCACCATGGTAACGCTCGATAACAATCAGTCTATACTCCCTTGTTTCTCTATTTCGATCTTAATACCGACTTTTGTTCGCTTATACTACTAATTACCTCACTTTGCATGATAAAGCGCATTGTTCTTGTATCAATTTGGAGGAAAAACCCAAATTTGCATATATATTTGCATCCTCTTGTGTATTCTGTAGTATAACAAGGTCGGGAATTTTGATCCTTTCAAAGCGTACGTTGATCGAACTTAGCGAGCAGATGTTTTGTCTGCGACTTCGTTTGTGTAAATAATAGATTTCCATACAAAAATTTAAATTAAGATTAACAACTGTATTCATTTATTTCGGCCTAGGAATCTATGGTACGCTTAATTTATCTAAGATATTATAGAATTAATAACAAAAATCCTACCAATATTATAAATGCTAATTTGTGAAGGTGGATGGTTTGTTACTCTTTTACTCCAAAAATACTGAACAAACCTGGATGAAATGAGAACATTAGTTGCCTGATGGGAATTGGTAACCGCTGCCAGTTACATTACAAACACCAAAAAATTTTCTCCTCTCTTCTGTTCTTCAACACTTCACCTGTCCTGAGCTCTTTGAATCCAGCGGATGCCTGGTCCCTTTTTCAGGTTATCAGTCCGTTTGTTATGGACGTCTGTTTGGACGTGATCTCTTCAGAGAATCTCACTCTCAATGGTTATCCATCCTTCAATTATATGATCAGATCACTACCAGTTCTTTCGGTTCATTCTCTAAATGTGTTCTGTGGCCAGACCGCGAATAAGCGCTTTCTTCCTTTCTTTATTACAAATTAATTATTACTTGACTCGGTGAAGGAAAACATTGTGAGGGAATCTGCTGAGAGTTCCTCATAAAGTTCTCAAAGTGTGAAGGCACAGCTGGCCAGTGTAGGTAGCCTATAAGCCTAATTTTGTGCCCAGCAGTGGGACCGTCGTTGGTTGCAACGATGCTGATAAATAGTCCACGAATATATATTTTTGTCGAACTATTTCGCACCAAACTCCACATGACAAATCGACCTCGTCGCATCCGTTCAGTCATCCGGTCAACCGATCCGATATCGTATCGTAAACCGGTCTAATCTGTTGCTAATAAATCGGTTCGCCTCCAATATTATTCATAATGTAGTTGTTAATGTTCCCGAAGCAATCACAGCTCTCGTTTGTATTGAAGCTATCAGCGGATTTGAACTGATGGCTTGCGTTATGGTTACATGGATTGATGTGATAGGTTGGTATAAAGATCTTTATTGAAACCTTTAATTATGGTTATAATCGGTGTATGTGTGTGTGTGAGAGAGAGAGAGAGAGAAAGAGATAGAGATTATTTTGTTAAGTTTAACATACTATAAACAATCCCACGCGTGCAGTTCGTAGTGTTGTAAGCTTGTAAGAGTTTATAAGTTGGCTTTTTTTTTCGCTCACAGTTCAGTTGCTTTTATGAATATTGTCATTAAATTATTAATATTATTGCTAGTAATGTTATGTTTTCATAAAGACCGCTTGGCTAGCTACGAGTAAGTGAACTTGAAACGACCGCCGAACGATTTTCGTTTTTGTGTAATCAAAAAATTCATAAAGTTCTGGCGTCATCTGGGAATTAAGTCAGAATCCTTAGCCAGCAAGTACAAGCAGAAACAATCCAATTCAAACGTAATATTACTTAGAAAATAAAGAAAAAAATACTTTAAAACTTGACCTTTACCCTCTAAAATTCCCATAATATTTACGGTTTAATTTTCAGCCATGTTCCGGACCGGAGTTGCTCATTCCGCAAAAAGCAATAACAGTTACCGGAAGTGTCCGGTCGTCCGGCTTCCAACGAATTACACTCTTGATAATGTTTCCGTGTTTCGAATGTTCGAGTTTGGTCCGAAGTTAATTTCAAATACAGAATACTGTTAACTTCCGTATTTAAAAATAGAATTAAGTTTTTGGTTGTGTTGAATGTTCTAATTTCAAAACGCTTCAAATACAGAATACTGTTAACTTCCGTATTTAAAAATAGAATTAAGCTTTTGGTTGTGTTGAATGTTCTAATTTCAAAACGCTTCAAATACAGAATACTGTTAACTTCCGTATGTAAAAGTAGAACTAAGTTTTGGTTGTGTCGAATGTTCTAATTTCAAAATGCTCGTTTGAAATTATTCCTTGTTTTCGAATATTCTTGCTTAACTTAATCAAATTGCGAGTACAAGATAAGATGAACATCCTTATTTAAAAAAAATAGAATTAAGTTGTGGATTTATCCAATATTCTAATTTCAAAACGCCCGTTGGTAATTATTCCACGTTTTTCTTGGAATTATCTTGCTTGATCCGAAGTTAATTTCGAATTCGGAATAAGGCGGATAAACATTTGTGTTTAAGAAAAGAATTTAGTATGACTTGATTTATAAAAAGTTCTAATTTCAAATTTATTGTTCTTAAACGATTCTTCTATCTACCACGGACCTAGTAGTATTATTTTTATTTTGGTTCGAAGTGTCATTTATAGTTAATAGAGACCGGCGGCTTTACGTAATTTCTGAAGTACGGAAACGCTCATGAATTTTCTGCCATTAGGGCTTACCCATCTTCCCATCAACCGCGCCCGCTGCTGCTGAACATTTAAGATCGTACCTTACAAACATACTTAACTTAAAAAAATTCAAATTTAAAATCAAAAATTTCTATTCGCACCACTTTGGTACTGAATTAATGCGTTAGGTGCCTCTTTCTAAATCAACTGTACAGTCTTACTTTCTGAAATATGCTTTAGCCTATTTATACGAAAATTAAGTATATAGTTACAGTCAATAGAAATATAAATCCGATGTACTCTATAAAAACTTAGAAGTTAGTCTGAAAATAGAATAAATAAATAGTATTTCATGGGACAGAAAATCAAAGAAATTACGAAATGCCGTTTAATAAGTACTAATTAATAATAATTACTAATTAAAAATAATTACAATTTATTACGTAGCTTCGTTTACACGTACGACAGAACATGACATCAAACTTCAGGATCCTAACTGAAACAGACTCAGCTAATTAAAAAATAAAACAAAAAACCTCAGTGAAATAGAAGCACAGGTATTACTTTACAAGGCGACAAATTGGAGAATGTAGTGGTCGCAAAAAAAAAGGAACACTCATTCACTCCCCGCACCTAGATAATGAAAACAAAACCAGTTCGTTGCAGCGACATCTCAATAACTCAGTAACGACAGCAAAATAAGTGCAAAAAGCCGTTAGCGCGCCTCGATTTATGTCCACTGGCCATTTTGTTTTGCTGACCGTCTCCCAGCTAGTTGGGGATGAAATTTAATGGTGATGCCCCTCATTGCAAATTGGATGTGTTAGTGGCGGAATTTAATGAAATTTGTTGGTAAACTGTTGTGTGGGATTAAACTGAAGTACTAAAGCTGTTACGGTTTGCAGAGTAAACATGGATGAGCCAGTAGCATCGTGTATCCATATTGAGGGAACCCTTTATGGACCTTAAAAAGACAACGCCTGGGTACACATGCAAACACATGCAAAGGGCTGTTTGTAGTGGTAGTTGGGAATTTATTTGAACAGATCCTGTAATGAGGAGTGATTTAAGTATCCACGGGAAGATACATCGCCTCCTTGACTAAATTCAAGAAATTGCGGAAAAATTCCCGAAACATATCCAAGTTAACATAGCCGATTCTTCGGTCAATCACTTGTAGACGCTGAAGGTTTATGACCGAGTCGTTAACACCTTACTGAACTGTGGCTTCTCATATAGACGTGACCTGATTCTTGTCATTGTGGGTGAGATCGTGACGTCAGTACAAGTTCACTTTCTCGGGAAAAATCTATTTTTGTCACCACATAATCCTATCGCATCAACGTCGCGAATTAGGTACGGACTATGGTTGCTGATGGTCGGGAATCGAACCTGGGATTCTTCGGCAAGTATTCCCTGAAAGATGTGGTTTGATAACTCTTTCAACCTGGACGATAAGCCCTTATGTTTTCACCACCCATTATCGTCACTGTCCATAAACAAATTTTATTTAGGGTCAACGAAAAATATCCTTTTCTACCATATATCTCTATCTCAACTCTACTTACGTATGACATGAGATGGAGTCGTCTAGCCCTCAATACAGTTTATGCCCACGCTGAAGCCAATGGCACCTACGCATTAATGTAAAAGTCAATGTTATCCACATACCAAGCGAACCTGAAATTGCTAAGTAGGCCGATCACCTCGGAGTATAGTTCTACGACCGCGTCAATCAATCTCGATGTTAAAAGCTTCATTGTCTACTGTAATTCTATCCGCAGTACAATTATAAAGAGTAAGGATCTTCCTGTGTCATTGTTTCATCGACCAGGTAAAAGTAATGTTACTGGAACGTTGAGCCGAGACGAGTCTTCTATGAGCGGTTTCATTAGGGATGTAGGCAGGTCTCATCGGATTAGACTTAAAAAATATTCCAGCTTGGCGAATGGTTTCACTCAAAGCTGACCCCCTTCATCCCAATTCATAACTGTTCCAATACTGGACTGAGTCTCCAATCACAATTTGACAGGCCGGTTGGTCTAGTGGTTAGTGAACCTGACTGCTACACCGAAGGTCGTGGGTTGGATTCCCACCCTGGTCAAACTTTTATCTGATTATGTCTCTGGCTGTAAATATCTATTTATTTATGTATTTAAAAGTATGTATGTATGTTTATCAGTTGTCTGACCACCATAGTACAAGCTAATGCTTAGTTTGGGTTCAGATGGCAGTGTGTGAGTTGTCCAAAGATATTTATTTATTTACAATGGCACAGCCCATAGCCCGCCACTCTGGGTAAGTACAGACTGGACCACCTTTTGGAATTTTATGATGAACTCTCTGGATTTAAAATTTCGTCACGATTTTTTCCTTCGCCGTATCAAGTCACCTTCGGTTCACCTTCACTAGTCTTTTGTAAATAATTTATATTTGTTTCTTCGTTATTAACAGACAACCAAAACGCTACGCCATTTCCCAGCGTAATGATTACATTTGGGACAAGGTAACAGGCAAAGTACACTTTGTAATTCTTGAATCTGTCCGATGTTGAACACTAAGGGACCGGCCAAACTATTAGAGATATTGAAATGTTTTTATAGAAAAAGCTTTTTTAATTTGTGTGTTTGCTTAAGTTTTGTTTAAATTGAAGATCTTGTGTACCTGATATGGAACACTAAGGGTAAGCCAAACTATTATAGAAAAAGATTTTAGTGTATAAAGTGTTAAAGAGGTTTAATTTAAAGATCTGCAGTACCTGAAGCGGTTAAGTTATAAAATATTTTGCTGAACATCTGCTGGGTCAGAGTCAGCTATAAAATAACAGATTTTTGTAGAATTTTTGCAGTCCACAAGAGATTTCGTGTTGAATATCAAAGCGACTGGTTTATGCCGTTTGCGTTTGACGGGCGAACGCTTTTTTTTGGCTTCCATTAGATTTCTGGTTTCCTGTTGGGCTTTGGTTCATTTTGATTTTTGAGTGATTTTCATACCGCATTCAGAGGTTCTAGTCGGAGGCTTTCTTTTGTGAGTAATAGAGCGAGTTAGGGTGGATGCGGTCGTAACATAAATGGGTGACAACTGGGTCAACTGTCAACAAATTGGTGACAAATACTTTGCGACCACGACAATGTGACCATGTAAGCGTCGGTCTCGATGGTAATCTTTAGATAGCAATCGTTAAGCGATGTCAAGGTATTCGGACGTCTTAAACACATGGCCACTAACCCCTTTACCAATCCACATTGGAGCAGCACTAGGCCTCCGGCCACCGGCCTCGCCCGCTGTTGCTTAACTTTGTAGATCGTTTGCATTCGAAACAAGTCGTTGGGCTACGAACGCTTCAATATAAGGCCATACCAACAACATATTCAGAGATATTCCAAGCCGAAGAAGGTCGTCCTGTCTCGTCGATACACGATCGACGCGAAATTCATTTATAGAGCACACACCTCTTGGGAAATTGTTCTTTTTCCCTCTTTATCGTATTGTACTCTGTCTTCATAATAAAATACGCTGGGGCGGACTTCCCACGCTGTTCCACTGTAATAGAATTACTTTTATTTTGATAATGTTTTAATAAATCTTGGCTTAGCTGCAAATTGTAAATGAGGAATAAGGATAAAATTCATTCAAACGCAAAAAAAAGGTTTTCTAGAACACTTTTCAAAAATCAAACTATGCCATAGATTCAACAAGAATAATGTGAACCAACGACCTTCGGATTAACAAAAAAAATTACTAACCACTACACTAACCAGCCAGTCAAAGATCATATCAAGTCATTATATCAAGAAAACCCTAGGAATATCAATTTCCAAGAGTAGCTTCGAAGCGATATCGTATCCAAGTTCATTGTACAAGCCCAGGGGAGCTCGGGGTCGTCTCTTTTATTCTATACGATCTATCCAACCCCTGTTTCCCCAAACAAAGACTTCGAACCTAGTTTATACCTTGTTGGTGGTTGTTTCGGGTCACTTTGTAACTTTTAGGCTCTGTTCACATGTGCGACAGTTGTAGACCGAATGTCGCAACGTGTATGTGCTGCGACTTTTTAAGATGCTTTATTTGATAGCTATATTGCTGAGGTAAGACAAACAAACGTATACACTTATTTCGTTAATTTGTGGGCCACCATTTTGAAATTGTATACAACTTATGTCATTAACACAATTCTGCCTAATTCAGCGACACTTCATATGTTAAATCGTTCAGCCGTTTGGCCTGTAGGGTGTGCCAGAGAAATGGACATATATGCTATATGTATATATGTACATACATCGCTCGAAAAATACGACCCCCCTTCTGACGCAGTCTGGTAAAATTCGCGTACACCAGCATAACGTAACGTGCGACATTTTGTCGCAGATGTGTACAGACCTTTATGTGTACTTCCTTTGTCATGAGTAACTTATAGCTGAGCCGTTATAGATAGTGTTTTATATGAAAGATAACTGAGTATTGTCTTTTGAAGGATCAAAATAACTTATTGTCTTCGGCAAGGTAGTATTAATTGGTATTTTGATTGGTGCTATAAATTGTACGGCCATTATTGTAGATGTTTAAGACAAGACTGAGGGTAGGTTGTAAACTATGATGACCATTCGATATAGACCTGAGATTTATTACTCTAGGCGTTTGAGAAAGGGGCTTATCAAAACTTACAACTAAATAGAAAATGTGTCGTAACGTAATACAAATATTTTTGGGTCAAGGATTCGACTAATTGAACACATTAATAACGTTATAATATATCCTCCTCTTTACTCCTTGGCCGGCAACGTATTGGTGATGCTTCTGGTGTTGTTAATGATTAGTTAACATCACGTGAGCTGTCTGTTCGATTGTCTTGTCTATAAAATAATAAAAAAACTAGGTTAATTTAAAAACACTAGCTTTAATTATAGATCTCTAATACAAAGAAATACAAAAACATTCATAACTGTATTGTTAACCGCTGAGGAGTTTCCTTGTCTGGAGCCAATCCTTAAAGTAGTATCAGGTCATGCTTTTCATAAAAATGCATTGTCATCTGAACTGGAGCAGTATGCAAGATTTCAGCTCCGTATTGCATGAGGAAGTCGGTCTAATTATGCTTGGAAGATTTACCGCAACAAAGAAATATACTGACATACTAATAATAAATAATAATAAATATTTTTGGACAATTCACCCACGGCCATCTGAACCCAAACTAACGCTTAGTTTGGGTATATACTTTTATATTACTTATATATACTTTTAAATACAT
>DWJZ01005264.1:0-14269 GCA_018249125.1 Asbolis capucinus | reverse complement strand
GTTAAGCCGAGTAGTTAAGACAAATAGTGTCATGCGTATTAATTAAGTACCAAGAAAGGTACAAGTTTATAATAAAAAAATTGTAAGAAACATAGATAACAATAATCGTGAGTAACCCGTTAAAAAGTTTTTTAAAAATGTTTACTGTCCACGATAGTGAAAGTTAAAAAAATAAATAAATAGAAAAACAAAAATTCAAAGAGAGAAAAGAACAAATATTTTAAAATAAATGCCAAGAATCGATTAAGATATCTATAACTCGACCGAGTTTTTTCGTTAATCTGTGGCAAAATATCAAAATTACTTTGTCTGAACACCTCTAGGGCATCTACTGCCTACAAAAACAAAATAATAAAAAACCAATCCCCCAATTTTGGCCTATAATTAATAAGGACTACAAAATTATAAAAGTAGTCAACGCAAATCCGTTTACTACTTTTAAAAATGTACAATAAAATATTATTTATGAAAAACTCTTAAGTAAACAGTTCCCAAGGAACTAAAAGAGTTAAAAATGCAAGTATATTATTAAAAGGTACTGCTACCATAAAAAGGCGCAGGAGAAATGCACGACGAAAAAATATTAGAAAGAGAAAAGTAAAGAGGAAAAATTTGATTGTTTACGTGTGTGTTTGAAGCAAATAAACTCAGAAACTACTGGGCCGACTGGAAAAAATATTTTACCATTAGAATCCTACATTATCCCTGATGAACATAGGCTATAAAATATTTTAAAAAAACTTTAGGGGTCCATATAAAAAATTTTGATAGTGTAAACTAATCGCGTACGCTGCGGAAATTGTTGACAATAGAGAAAAGTGATGTACTGTAGTTTTATAGAGCACATCAATATCTACAAATAAGTCCGCGTTATCATATGTCTAACTGTAACTGTTATATAACAATAACTACTTTATTGTAGTAACTGATACTTCCGAGGCCAAGGCAGCTTTTAGTCCTGAATAAAATTACTGTATCATAAAAAACCGACATTTAGCCGGACTTCTCAGTGTCTCAGATGACTTCATTTCTTTGTGTCGTTAGTCACCAGTTTTTGTGCAGAGTATCGACTTTCGGGGGTGACTAACACGTGTGGGATGGATGCAACTATATCTGATAATGTTGTACTGTTATAGATAGTTATCTGCCGTCTTCGCAATTTATTAGTTGACGGGTTTGATTTGGTAAAGGGGACATTTTCCTGGCGACTGTTCATGTTTGGAACGAATGCGGATGATATAGAAAACTTGATAGCGTGATTCAGGTTGCTTGTGACGTCATTGTGTGACGTTTGTGTCATCACACGTGTCACTGACGGTTTTGCCTTCGGTATAGCTAAGGGCCGATTGGTTGGGTTACGGCCAACCCAAAACGGCTTTACGTGCCGTCCAAAGCTCGAAAGAGCTTGAAAATGAAACGCATTTACGTCATCTTAGGAACCAAAAGCTCACTTAACAAAAGTCCAAATTTAACTATAAAAAGTTCGTACATTTATACTAATAGTAAATCTGGAACGGGGTCAATTCTGTATATTAAGTAGTTTTAGATGCAGGGAGGCTTTTTTATTGATATAGAGACCAAAAAAAATTTTTTTGGATTTATTATCTGTCTGCCTGTCTGTTTGTCTATTCGAGCTTCACCCAAAAACCAGTGGACAGATTAAGACGAAACTTGGGATAGTCGTAGTTTAAAACCCGAGCATGATTATATGATATGTTTTATCCCAGGAAATGGCTTAATTCCCGAAGGATAACAGGTTAAAATTACTCCGAAATGCATGGACCAATATTGATGAAATTTAGCTTGTTTGTAGCTTATGTACGTACAATGGTTATAAGATCTTTAATCTCAGAGAACTCCTTTTTTTCCCGAGGGATAATAGGTTTAAATTAGTATTGCAACTTTAAAACCGCCTGCGACTTTTCTGCCGAAGGGAAGCGAAGGCAATTTCTAGTCAACAACAAATTTAAAACTTAAAGATATTGAAAAAAATCTGATAAAGCCTAAAATTCCATAGACAATACCTATCAGCCATTGGCTTTATAAACGAATACAAAGTTAAGACTATGTACTCTAGTGTAGGATAAAAGAAAAAACAGCCGACAGAAAAAAACTCCTAGTACATTTTTAACAACAAAAATTAAATTTATTCCAAAGTTTTTTACTAGCCTGATGGAAATTGGGAGCAGCTCGGATCATTTCCATGCATCCTTGTCATTTGACAGACCGGTTGGTCTAATGGTTAGAGAACCTGACAGCTACACCGAAGGTCGTGGGTTCCATTCCCACCCAGATCAAACTTTTCTGTGATGAGCAGGAATGTTTGTTCTGTGTGTCTGGGAGTAAATATCTATATAGGTATGCATTAAAAATATAATATATATGTATGTTTATCAGTTGTCTGATCACCGTGAGTGAGTTGTCCAAAGATATTTATTATTATTTATTTATCGATAACGTAATGTACGTTAAATATGCTTTTACACGTTTTTTGAATGAGTTCACTAGCAAATCTTGTATTAACTATAAGTAACGCTGTTCGCATATATACATACTCGTATTAAATTAAGGATAATATTTATGATACATTATCACTTTATATGTAACGGAACACAGTATTAAGAACAGATTTCGTCATTTCTCATTCGATTCAATGACACTAAACCTGTTTCCATACCATTACCTATTTTGTCCATTTGCGAGCTAGGCAGCCGAGTTTCGTAAATAAAATCAACCGGTATTTTTATTATTTTTATAACTGTATCGACTTGGGTGTTTTGACGGCCCTGTCGCTGTGGTACCTGAGCGTTGTAGTTTAGTGGTTTCGATAGTCGAATCATGCATGGATTCGATATAGTTGCCAACCGTCCTGATTTCTTAGGACGTTTCCTGCTTTTTGGGGTGTCCTGGGCTGTCCTAGATAGTCTAGGCATCGTCCTAAGTTTTAAGGAGTCCTGTTAAGGATTAATGATTTTGTCTGTTAGTTGATTTTTTTTTAATTTATTAAGGATTGTGTCACTGAGCAACTATATCGTTCCCGAGATACATAACGATAGATACATTTATTTAATTTACTGACAATTAAAGAATACTTCTGTTAATTTAATTATTCTTCTCGTCATCGGATCAGCTTGAATCCTATTTAAAAATCTTAATTATATACTAATTTGTGAATAATAACGACTGTAGTTAAAATCAAGTAGTTATAAAACAGTTCTTTTATTGACAAAACTGTTCAGTGCAATATAAGGGACGGTTCATACACACGCTTGTATTACCCTGTAAGCATTTTTATAGATATTCACACACACCCACACAGTGCAACCATTCCTATTCATCACAGAAAAAATGGTTCTGGATGGCAATCGAACCCATGTCCACCAGCTTGGCTGTCAGGTTTACCACTAGACCACAGACCAGTTGAGTAACTGGTGTGGTAAATGAAGTTTGTTTTTTCACAAATTATACAGTAAGACAGCCAGTTGAGGCAATCTTTTCTTTTGAGGTTAATAAAAAGGCTAAATAAAAAAAAAATACACGCTTTAAATAAGCTTGGCCTGTTTTTAATGGAATCTAAGAAGCTTAATTTAAGAAGCTTTATTTTTTAATGATTGTATCTACATGAAACTTGGCATTGATGCGTAATCCCGATGGTAATACATGGTAATTCATATATATAGATACCACGGAGCTGATCTGATGATGGAATTTTAGCAAAGGGGAGATCTCCCGCCAGACGAGGTGATATGCCTGGGGAGCGGTCGAGCTCCGACAGTTGCTGGTTGGAACCTGTATATATGCTAAGAACTCAGAAAACTCCGATAGCGTGATTCAGGTTTTTGTCGTGACGTCATTGTATGACGTATTGTGCGATGTAGTCACAGAATTAAATGTGCATCAGGACTTGGGATTACTACTAGTAAAGGCTAGTTTGGGCATTAGATTCGTCTATATAAGTCCTCTTCATATCACCTGGAGACGAGAACCTGATGATGGAGCTGGAAGGTGAATTGAGAAGGTTATTTTTTAGTTGATGCTGTTATTAAAGCTTGTGTTTTAAATCTATCATTTATTATTTAAAAATTATATAACTATTAGCTATATATTTTGCTTTTAAAAATATGAAAAATATAACGACTGTAGCCTATATAACAACACATCGACAAAAGCAAAAATATCGTAAGTCACATTTTAGTAATTTTGAGTAACAATCTTTTTAATAAAATAAATGCGATGCTTTGTGAAGATGGATGGCTGTTGTTCCTCTTTTACTACTGGATGGATCTAAATAAAATTTGAAACACACCCAATTATAGTATACTTAGCTTTTGTTATAAAAATTTCTCCCCAGTCACATACACGACACGACACAATTCACTATATCATTGCCAATAAAATATATAATGTGACGTATTCACCTGAATGAAATAAATGACCTGAGTTTGATGCCAATCAACTACCACAAACCAAAAAGTATTGTGATAACCACCAAAACACCACGATCTCATACAAAACCTGATTCCTTGTTAACTTGTGCAATCATCAGCTCTCAGCTTGGTAGAAAGGACGAAGGGGCATTCAACTTTCCTTAATAGCTGTACTGAAGAGTATAAAAGATCATTTGCTGTCTTATTTTATTGATTGGATTTAAATTTGGCACTAAATTAAAACTTCACTTTCGTGTCCGTCCGACGTGGAGAGGAAAGTATATTTTATTGCGTTTAAAAAAGTTTTGGGCCATTGTACCATTCTAACTTTGGTCCCATATTTTTCATTCATTTAAGCCACGTTTTGTGGTAAAAATTAACCTTTATTCTCTCTCAGGCTCTAGTCTATATCTGTGCCAAATTTCATCAAGATTGGTTCAGTGGTTGCGTGAAAGCGAAACAGACATATTTACTTTCGCATTTATAATTTTAGTTACATATATATTGGATATTCTGATTTATTATTGTAACTCATGATTCTCTGTTATGAAACCTGATCTACATATCTACGAGGCTTCGAATTCCAATATACATAATATATGACAAAGTTACATTCTTTGCACCAATTCTCGATTGTGCGATAAAATAATCATTTGACATTTAACTTAACCTAATGAAATCCTTATTCTAAATATATTTCAAAGATTTGTTGTCATTTATTTTTATTTCATGTCCTTAATATAACACAATATAATTTAAGAATGGAAATATTTATAGTATTAATAATAATTTAGCCTTCTTTAGCGATTAATGCGACGCGATATGAAAGAGTACGAAGGTTAGGTAGAAATACACTTTTACTTAAAAATGTAGTTTCAGAATAACGGAGCTTTGGAGCGTAACAACGAGGCGTTTTATTTAAAAATCTGGCTGTTTTAGTACCACAAGAGGAAGTTTCAGCATAACAAGAGAGCGTTTCAACGCAAAGTCGGGGTACCTCAGCATAACAACAAGCATCTTCGTAAAATGGAACAAATTCAGCACTACAGCAGTACGTTTCAAACTACTAAACTGTAACTGTACTGTACTGTAACTCTATTGTACTGTACTGTACTGTACTGTAACTGTTCTGTACTGTACTGTACTGTAACTGTACTTAACTGTACTGTAACTGTACTGTAACTGTACAGTAACTCTACTGTAACTCTACTGTAACTCTACTGTAACTGTACTGTAACTGTACTGTAACTGTACTGTAACTGTACTGTAATTGTACTTTAACTGTACTGTAACTGTACTGCAACTGTATTGTATTAAAAAACCTACTCGATAAATAAAAGAAATCGATACTGTCTAGTAAACAGCAAATATCACCGAGCAAGAATCGAGGCCCTTTCTGTAACAATACGCCTAAGGCCTTGCCTTATCGCGGTTCAGCACTTGTGCAAACAGTTGGAGTGGTGGAACCGCTGACGTCATGCTGTTTAATATTCAGTGTTATACTGGTAATGCGATCACGATTCTACGAAATGTGGTCTAATTCGAGCCGTGGGCCGTGGGACTGCTGACAATAAAAGGCAAAATTTCAAAAATTTACATAATTATAGGGAATATTTCCGCAGAATATAACTTTTAGATACTTTTATTGTCGTGTTACTGGAATAGGTACTCGCGATTATAGTTATTTACACACTTATCTATACCGTGAAATTAACAAGAATATAAGTCTCATAATTTCGAGCTGGTATTCTTATTTCTTGCTCAAGACACTTCCAGGTGTTTATTGATTCTGTAAACCGACGTTGTTTACCATCGCGTCTGCTGGTTTGTAGATTTCCATAAAAAAACTTGCCAATGCAGATCTCGTTTCTCTTTAATACGTCCGACATGAACGACCGCATCTACATACAGTACGATCGATCTGACAGTACATCATAAACAATGCATTGTTCGGTTGCAGATCGGAGCAGCCGAAGGTCAATGTGAAGAATGCTTTATGTGGGATGAATGTCGTGTCACTGTGTTAGGGTGTATGCACAGGGAGCAGGAACAAATGTGCGCGAAAGCGTAGCGAGCATTTAAAGTCCTAGGACCTAATGACATATCTCATATTCGGTTTGAACGTTCCTGCAATTCCCAGATCAAGAGTCCAGGGGCATAAGCAAGAGAACAGCGACTTGGATAATGTCACATGGTTTAAAACAGCCTTTTTATAAAAACTAGTGAGTAAACATGTAGAAATAAAGTCCGCTCTCCGCTTGAGACAAATTTTAATTAGTCCATGTCCATTACAACTCAGGCAACCGATAAATCTCCCTTTCCTAAGCCTAATTACGTCCAATTAGAACATAATATGACTAAAGGTGAATAAATGCCACATCATTACTATTCAATCCTCATGTAAAGTCCGTGACTCTATTTATACCAACATTCCAAGTCCTTCCGGCCAAGTCTTATTAAGAATCACGGGTTTTCTAGCCGTAAATTAGTATACAATTGATTAATATTGTTGTCTTGCTCGTATCAACGATGCGGAAGCGAGAAACAAACATAATACATGTTGCATAATGTAAATGGAAACGATTTTGAGGTTATGTCACGATCTGCAGATGTTCAATTTACATATGGATTAGTTTGTAATACTTGTAAATGTGTGTAACGCTCGTCAATCAACTGATTTTATGAGATTTTTACGAGCCTGTAATTGGACGTAAGTATTTTTGTGAAAGTGTCAATGCTTATTATAGTTTTAGAGTAAGCCAAACCAAGTTTCAGAAAATGATTCCTGTCGAAAGCTTTCAACATGGTTTACACCAGCTATCTAAAGGTAACGACCAGGATCGAACACATTAGGTATATACCCTCCGAGGCATGGATGCACTTAAAAATTTGCTTTTGCCACTAGAGATCATACATCCTCTTATCTTACGCCCGTTGTTCCTAACTGGACATTAATGGCCGCTTCCACTGGTACATTATGCTGCAATAGTTACGGATATTAAGTAAACTATACATTCATTCATTCACTCACTATTAATTTATTCGTCCATTCAACAGATCACTTAGTATATTAAGTAACATAATAATATGTAAACTATACATTCATTCATTCACTCACTATTAATTTATTCATCTATTCAACAGATCACTTAGTATATTAAGTAAATAATACTATGTAAACTATACATTCATTCATTCACTCGCAATTAATTTATTCATCCATTCAACAGATCACTTAGTATCGGCACTTATAAGCTAATCTAACAACGTCTCACTGAAAACGGGAGTCGTGTGAACAGTACTTTATGTTAAAAAATTAAAACCCTCAATTGAGATGTAATGGTATTTAATAGCACTACTGATTGAATCAGACCCACGTGCTAGATGGTATTATACATTAAATTAATTTAATTCTACCTACCTGAACATTGTACTTACAAACATGTGGTATTACTTATCTTAACAATCACACGTGGTATTCTGGACAGCTGGACTGGCGTCGATTCTAAGTAATGAGATACCTGAAGTAACAGTCGGTAGATATGGTCACCGATACTGGCCATTTATTTTGTATTGTGCCCTGGAGGGCACTAAAAGCTATCAGGCGCTGTTGTTGCAGATTGATAGACTCCACACATCTTTGAGGGAGGGAGGGAGGTTTTCCTTCACCGAAGCAAGTGATAATTAAGTTGTAAAACGTACGTCGCTTTGAAAGTTAGAGGTGCGCGCAGGGTCTAGGCCCCGGGCTTCTCGTTCAAAAGAGGATCTTTCAAACTAATGAGGCTATCACTTCCATATTGTGTTGGCTGACTTCAACCCATCAACGGCCCACTAAGGAGCTCGGGTCTTTCCTCATATTGAGGAAGCCTAGAGCATGATTCACCACGCTGCTCCATTGCGGATTAGATTAGTGACCTACCCAAATGTCGGAAGCTTTAAGCCCCCAGAAGGTCTCGACATGGCTTAATGATTGCTATCTAACGACAACAACCGGAACCGACGGCTTTACGTGCCCTCCGAAGCACGAAAGCGTTCATGATTTTTTTTGCTACTAGTGGTCACCTACCTACCGACCGCACCCGCTGTTACTTTACTTTTTCGTTCGCTTACAAACAAACAAGCCGTAAAGCAATGAAAGCTTCTATATTATACTATGGTGTTGGCTCCTATTCCATAAAATACTAAATCGAAGCTTCAACGTCTCATCGATTTTGAGGAAAAATCTGTTGTAAGTAGTGTGCTATTAAAGAGAGCATACCTTACAGACCTTCTCAACATAGTAATGTAATAAAAAAATACACCTACATTTTTTTTGACAATAATCATTAATGAATAATTCAAATTTAAGATGAAATAATCCTTAATTCGTCATGACGCCTACTAACAAATCATGATGTCTAAATTAATATAAGATTACTCAAGCAGATAGAACAGATTGAATATTACCAAATTCATAGTTTAATGTGAACATATGTATATATCTATTTAAGTACCTGTTCATTAAGGCTTTATATAACAAATTAGAATTTTAAGTCTTTTTCAATAAGTTATTAATTTTGTAACTGGTATGATAACACGGTCTAAATCTGTTAACCTAGGAGCATGAAACTTAGCAAAGAGATTCCTTCTATTTTCTAGAAGTACTATAAGAAATATCATCCCTTAAAGAAGCAAAATATGAAGTAACAATTTCTTTTTTCAATATATCTCTTTTATCTATCATTCCGTACATATTTCTTTGTCATTAACGTCAAACACATATGTCTCTCTGTCTCAGCCAGGAAATCAACCAACTTTTCATAGCAGTGTCACTATCAATTAAGCTACTGAACCGTTAATATCCTATCATCCGATCTTATAGTTCAATTAGCAATCTCATTAAGGCAACTCTTGCTGTAAAAAATAAGACAAAAAATATTAAGAAAAAGATATCACTGAATCTAAATAAGGTAGATTATCATGACTATATTTATAGCGACGCTATAAAACATTTTATAACAACATATATCATTGACGTACTATATTAAATTAAACTTAACATAAATAATTTAGATTAACATCAAAGTTAGCCTATAAATACACTACTAATTTATAGAAACGAAAATATTGCGTAACAGATTTCACAAAATTAATATTTAATTAGAACGATAAACGTTTAATGTGGTGCAATAATTTAGATTAACATATTCAAGATGGTAAATTACGGATTCGTCTGAGGCTTTTGCAAGCGGCGACCACAAATGGACGTGTAGTACAGGTCATTGCCGACACCGAAGCGGACTGAATGATTCGGTTAGCGTCATCGGAGGCCTTTTTTGGCACGTTTGAACAGTCAGATTAAAATTAACTCGCCCCCGCGGTGTTTATGGGAGAGTGTGCCTCAGGGTAATGCTCTTGAGCCACTTTTGTTCTGACTTCATAATTGAATATTCATATAATGATTGATATACTTTATTCACTCTTTTCATTAAAATTTATTTCCTGTTATATTGTTAAAGAGTTGTTGCCTTCCCTTCGATTCAGTTCTTCTTAGCTCAGGGCGACAGACAGGGCTTTTAAACAGATACACATATTATCTTCTATTTTTGATCCGATTTTAATAAAAAAAATACTAGATCTAAAGTATCAATTAGCCGTTTCTCAATTAAGCACGCACAAAAGCACAGATAAATCGATAAATAAACATACAAAAATACTAAAAATCATTATTTTTGAGTTTTACTTATACTTAAATAAAATTTTCCCCTTATTATCTTTCATGTACATAAATCGATCAATAGCGGATTTTATTATACTATATCCCTGAGTGTTGAAAAATAAATTCTAAAGTGAAATTGTTTCACCAATGTGACGGTCATCTATTGAGAGAGGAGAGTGTATAAGTGTATCAGTAATATCTATACGTGGCCTAATGTCCCAGAAGTGGAAACATCATCCTTTTGACTAAAATAACTAATATGACTAGGTCTGGTAACTTACATTTTTAATATCGTCGCTGATATTAAACATTTTTAATGTAAACAGGTGCTCACTATTTGTTTATTGCTATATCGATATTTTGATCTCGATTCTTGATGATCGATGTGTCGACTATGATGCAACTGGGTCGAGGTATAACATTAACAAATCGTTAATACCCGTTAACATGATACTATGACTCATAGTTTGTTGTAAAGATATTCAATCAGTAACTTCCTTTAATAAAGCTGAGTTGGTAATAATGTGGTTTACGAATGAGTTACGGACAATCTAACAAACAAACATGTTTGTTAACAATTTAAGTTGTCTTTAACCGATGTTAAATCTAAACAAACAGTATGTAATAGCGGAAGAAAACCTTATCGTCGGCATCGCTGGTGGTTAACACATTTGAAACGGATTTCAAACATAACCTATTTGTTTCACTGTACAAGTTATGCGATAAACGATAAAGAACACAATTCTGCAAGGTCTTTTGATACAAGAATAAAATGAAATTGAAATTAGTAATAACCGTTAAAAAGATAAAAGAAATTAATTAATACGAGCACATTAACTAATTTATTATTGTTTTCAGTTCAATAAGTGCTGGTGTAAAATCGCTTTTTCCAGGTAGTAAGATATATGAGACATACCAAATTATGTATGAGGAATAACATACGAAACAGGCAAATACATAGGGTTTATAAGAGTAAATGGATCAAAATACAAATGTAGCTTAATAGTCATATAATACAAACTGTCTATAAAATCGAGAACATTGTCTCTATTTTCGAATTACTATTTTACACTATTAAGAACTTCAACTGTTGCATTTTAAGACATTTCTACGGTTAAATGAAGTAGCAATTCTTTCTGGTATACTTCGATGATGACATCCAAGACATTTTCGTCTATGGAGACCTGTTAGTACCTGGCGGTAAACCAAACTCAGAACTTTAATCGCATGAAGAAAAGTAATGACAGACAGACAGTAGGTATTACTATCGGAGATTGCATCGCTACATACGATGTGGGATCGTAGCCAAGGACTAACCTATTTAACGTATAACCTGACAAAACTAATCGCTCACTCGTCGAAGGTCAGACAAGGCCTCACACCAAACATTACAGACAATTAGCAAGGCCATTCAGAACCAGATCTTATCAATTCGTTGCAGGTTATTGGTAAAAAATTGTACCCCCAGAGTTTTGAGATCTGTAATCTGGCTGATAGGTGTTGCCAGCGGGTCGGTGTTTCGTTTGCGACACAATCATTTATTGCATAGTTTCGAATGGAAGAATTTAAACAATTATTAATTTGTGGCATTAGCATTTAGATGTTTTTTTTATATTAAAGTAAGCAATGTAGATGGACTTTCCGTAGATGTCAAATTTTTGGGCTATAATTAGTTTTAATTTCATGTCTGTCGGTCTGACTACAGCCTAGCATAGAAACCTTGTTTGAGGTTCTGTGGAACATTCGGAATACAAACTTTCGACATGTCAATTCGTTAACACCGTCGGTCCGTCCGCCCAACCTAAACGGAAGTCTAAAGTACTATTAAATGTACAGATATACATATATTGCCTAGAAAGTGGTATAATAAACTGTAAAAAAACGAGTTCCTTCCCCTGCCGTGAGATTGAAGCTTTTTATTGCTTTTACAAATAATAGATGAAATGTTTAAAAAAAACCGAGCCAATTATTGGCCCACAATGTGAAGGGCACAGGCCGTAGTTAAATACGTTTGCCAAGTGCGGATTGGCGGACTTCACAATTCTTCAAGAACTCTATGATGGTTACTCTCAGGACTGCAGATTTTCTCACGATGTTTTCTTTCACCGTAGCATAACTTGGAAAATTAATGCTGCGTGTGGATTTGACCACTCCCAATCGAGAGACCAACGTTCAAGATATATTTTTTTATCTGTAGACAGATGTGTACTAGATAGAAGTTATATAGTCCACGCCTTGACTCCACACTCTGTAATTAAATGTGAGCGTAAACGGTACAAACATATATCATCAGAGATACCATAACGTCATAAAAAGCTGGAACAAGCCGTGAAGCGTAACTCAATTAAAGTTATTACCTCAGTCGTTACGTAACAGAAAAAAGACAATCTTTCATCTTAACCTAGAGCATACACATGTTTTGTTAAACGGTATCTTGGGTTATCCATACTAAAATTATAAAACCGAGAAGTTTATCTTTTTGATTGTTTTGTAATCTTAGAAAACACGGGTTCGAATTAAAATATACAAAAAACAAATCTTCTTTCACAGCTTCCGTTGCTTGTGCTTAATAAATATATATATAAGCCGTATTGGATTGGCTCAGAATAGAAATCCCAATCCCATGCTGGCTTACTAGGGAGTCGTAAGAGGCGTACAGAAGTCAGCTGCTCGGTGGTAGAGCTTCCCGGAAGGATTATTAGCCTTTTGTGACGCCAGTCTGGCCGGCTGCCAGTCTCTTGCTTGAATCAGCTGCAAAACGATTCGTCGTGTTCCGTTTGGGGGCTTGAGAGTCAGTTCTCCTCTTTTCTCCCCGTTCTTCAGTCATCCTCCGTCCCGTTCTTCTGTCACCCGTCATGAAATGGTATGTTGTACACAGATACAGACCACCAGGTCAGTTGCTGTCGTTATTGATCCCAGTTGCATTAGCAATATACCACTTCTCTTGTTTGTTTTTCTTCCCTGCGTATGCGAGTCTATTGCTTCCTAAACGTTACAACCCAGTCTGGTGCTATTAATGTCCATGGGCGGCGGTGATCACTTACCATCGGGGTCACTTTACCTGACCTGACCTGAACAGATGAGTCACTCATCTGTTCGTTGGCTAGCTTATCACAGAAAAAAAAGAAAACAAAAACGGTTAATGTTACGAAAAAATCATGTATGACGGAATTAATCTATAAATAAGTCCACGACAACATACATACGACATAATAATTATGTCTATTTTTAACGGTTGCATCATTAAAACCTTTTTTATGGTTTGAGTACCATAAAAAATATTGATTAGTTCTAAAATAATGTATTATTTGCAATGTATTGTCGTCATGGAGTGGGGAGGTCGGTGTGACGTTTATTCCTCAAATTAGCGCGAGTGAAAGAAACTAAGGAGCGTAATAGAAAATGATTGAAGGGAATTGTATACTGCCCACAAGAGAGGTGACAAGGCAGAGGAGAAGAAAAAGAAGAAGATCGTGCGTGAGGACAAACGATCAGTTGCAGATTGATGTGACCCAAATACAAAATAAATTGGTCTGAACATCCATTAACGATGCTGTTATACCTTTGGGCTAGTCTTAAGATAATTTCAGTGTCAACCTTGACATGTGATGTGATTTCTGCAACATTCAGAAATGTGAGAGCCGTCAGGTACTGGTTCTTCACTTCGGTAAAGATCACGCAATACTGGATCAACATACTCATGTATAATTAAAGAATTTCTTGGCCTTATATGAAGAGTAACATGATAGGGCACTGTACAACAGATTTCGTAATAGTATTGACATCAAAAACAACGTACGTGGTTAAATAAATCTTTGAATTAATACGTGAAAAAGCTTTGTACTTCTTATACGAATATTATGCGAACAGAGAAGTATTAAATTTGACGCAGTCAAAGCTTACAAGAAAAAGTGCAGAAAGCCTATATATTTTTTTTTTACATAAGTTAGCGCTTGACAACGATCCCACCTGATGGTAAGTGGCGAAGAAGTCTTCGATGATAAAGCGCACTAACTTAGAAGAAACCTATTCACTTTTGACTTCAAGACATTTACATTGTAATCGAACGGGAACAGACGCGGCAACTTATTCCGATCCTTCGCGGTACAGATAACGCATCGAAAATACGTCAAATTAATAAATA
>DWJZ01005263.1:0-14271 GCA_018249125.1 Asbolis capucinus | reverse complement strand
AAACTCCCCAGCATGCAGGTTTCCTCACGATGTTTTCCTTCACCATTATATCTAGTGACATTTAAATACTTAAAACGCAGACTCCGAAAAGCCAGAAGTGTGCGCCTTAGGATTCGAATCCAGACACCCCGAGTAGAAGGCCGAATTCTTAACTACTAGGCTATAGCCGCTTACTAGGCTATCACGACACAGGCGAATATTAAGACATTATAATGTTGTGATAACTGTTCCTAAATAAATCCCGAGGTTTTTATTCTTCATTCAACATCCTTCTCGGCTTCATATCCCCACGGCTTAAATTTCTAGGCCTTCACTCGGACGAGAAAAAACCTCAAACCTGTAAGTAGAAACGTAACTAAATATAATGTATACATTACATACATGTATATAACTTCTTTTACAGTGCGGTTTATGTGTGATTTTTTCCATCTTTATTAATGTTAAAAGTTTAAGGCTTCTAAACAGTTGATGACGTAAGTTCTAATTTGTATTATGTAATGAAAGCTACAACTTAAAGTTAAAAACAACAGTAGCAGCATAAAGAAGTGCAGTAGGTGAGCGTGAAACGTTCACTGCGAGAGCGTGGCGTCGCTGTCTCGTGGAGAAAGTTTCCAGCAGTTTCTGAATGGGTGTTCCAGCTAAGTTATGGTGCTCGGCGATAATAGTTTTTAAGCGGTGTTAAGTTTTGTGCGACGGACTAATAACAGGATGAGCGGGAAGTGCAAGTTTTAGTTTTATGGAGCTTTAATTTTAATTAAGATAGACTATGCCTCAGTGTTCTGTTATGTGGCAAATAAAGTTTTTTTTTTGTTTTGCGTCTTTCGTTCAACCTGTCCTTTAGTATTATTCCTTCTTATTATTATCGAGTTACGTTGTTGGAATTTCTTTAGTTATCTGGTTCCTATCGTCTCGCTGTTTGCTTTACAACCGCATGGGTCTATTTGTATTTTGAGTGCTATTTGAGTCAATAAGATTCCATTTTTGAAAAATATATTTTCATTTTCATTGTTGGAAAGGTATACCCGTATATTTTTCTTATTTTATCTCTTATCTTAGGAGCAGGTAAACGAAAGGACGAACACTGGATGGCAAGTGACCAACACCGTGGCCATCAGCAGTACCAGGTAAGAGCGTCGCTAGCACGTGGCCTTCCAACGAGGAATCGATCGACCATCATCATTCTATCCTTCATTCTTTAACGACACTGGTCTACTACCATGGGATTGTACTCTTGGCCGTCAAATTGCTGCAAAAATTCCAATCTTTATAACCAAGTATACTTATAACACAGAGTATAATAAAACTCCAGTTAATTATTTTCAAGTATCAAGTAGAACTCACGGCGCGAGAGAAGTTGCAAGGGGTTGCGTGCTAAGAAATCATTTGAGCATATTACACCCGCTTATTCTTGCTTTACGGGATTGTCAGTGGAAGCCCATTTTGCTAGCAGTAATATTGTTCTGCAGGTAATTTAGTGTGGCAATATTTTTGTGGAGTAACGGCCCACCTTAAACTGTTACTTGTAACAGGTAAAATATTTATTAGAACTTTGTTTAGATAGAAAGATTCCTTTTATTTATTTAAGAGATAGTGTAGTTTGTGCTAACAAATGATTTTTGATACATTAATTAGTCAATAGCAAACGGTGTATTTTAGTTTACTTTTCCATAAATTGTTGCGCACGGTAGAATTCATCTTATCATTTATTTATAAAAAGTTGCCTATGTGTCTTCATTTCAATCTATTCAACGGTCAAAGCGTGAACTTTCACTAACCTCCAAATTTCTTCTTTATTAACTTTCACATTTATATCATATGCAGGACTAGTAGGAAATTGGATTCAAAATTAGTCAAATTTCGAAATTCCAGAATACAAATTTTCAAATCGTGAATCCGATTGAATTTTTTTTTATCACCATTACAATAAGTACATAACTTTTTGAAAATTAGAGGTATGTACCGCTATAAAAACATTAACTAGTTGAATTAGAAACATATACTTGTATCCCACAATGTATCCCGAAGCGGGCCACATGTCGTAATTTGAGCCTATTAATCATCGGCAGCAAGAAAATCGATTAATCTCCCCGATATCTATCGGATTGTTTTTGTGGAGCTTCTTTGTGCAGCAAATTACAAGCGTAATGGTCAATGGATTTCCTTAACAGAGATGATACGACACTAATGGTGTTTCGGTCGCAGATGGTTGAAGTCGAAACTTAAGGTCGAATTGCTTTTTCACCTCCAGAACTAACAGTTTGTAATTATTTATATGAATTACGCATTTATTTGAGTCTTTACGTAGTCGGCGCACCTCGGTTGGTTGGAGCTTATCATACGTTAGCTATGGACGTTTTAATTGAAATATTTAAAAACACAAGATTTAATTATATATCCCTAATATAAAGAAATAAACAAAATCTCATAACTTCAATGTTAGCCATTGAGGAGTTCTCAAAATCCTGGAGCTAATCCTGAAGGTAGTGTCAGGTAATGTTTATCATAAAAATGTTATGTCATCGAAACTGAAGCAGTATGCAAAATTTCAGCTCCGTAGTATAAGAGAAAGTGGTTCTAATTAAGCTGGCAAGATTTGATCCGAACACTTAACAAACTAATATACAAACATACACTGTTGAATAAGAGCTTATAAAAATGGCGCGGTCGGTGGGACGGTGGGTGAGGATGGGTAGTGGCAAACATTTCACGAAAGCTTCCGTGCTTCGGGGGACACATAAGACAGTCGCTTCCAGATGTTATTGTTAGATGTCAATCAAACCGTGGCGAAGGCCTTCGAGCGGCGTAACAACTTCCGGCACTTGGGTAGTCCACGAACCCCTCCTTCTATCCGCATTGGAGTAGCACGGTGGAGGATGCTCTAGGCCTCCTCCTATGGGGAGAGACTACTGCTTTGTGATGGACGATCAACGGGTTGAAACAATACAACATTATAAGTTAACCTACTTTTATAGCAAATAATTCCGGCTTCGACTGTCGGCCCTGTGATGAATGGTTGCTTTTTGGTGATTTGATTATTTGTGAAATGACAAAAAGTATCCATGACAATGGTAAAACTCTCAATAATATATGTTCATCAGAATAAGTTCCCTTCGGGTCCATATATATTGAAAGCAATGAAACGTCATATTTGGAGAACCTTCCTGTAACTTCCTCGACGTAAAACTGCCCAATCTTCCAATTCAAAAAGCAGGCCTCTGTAATTGTATAACAGATATCATTTTATGTGTTTCACACGACGCGATAAGGAATGGACTGAATTAAAATTCCGTTTCATGATGCAAAATTTATTGTGCACGGAATAAATATACAATTACTGACATAACATAATGGCCGAGGTTTCGAGGTTTTAGGGAGGGAACGAAAGATAAGGGGTTACAAACGGCAACATGCGTACTGCTGGGATCAGGTTTCCTCTCACAATGTGAACGTGAAAGATACAGCCCTCAGTCCATGACGCTGCCCTAGTAAAAAATTACCGGGAACTCTCAAGAGTGCAGGTTTTTTCAGAATGTTTTCCTTCGTTAATGCAAGTGACAATTACTGCTAACATGCATGTAACATTGAAGATTAGCGGTGCGCACAGGATTTGAACCCAGGAACTCCCGTTCAAGTAGATTAACCTTTATTCGCTGCTTACCTGCCTTTGGGTACAGTACCATAAAAAAGCTTAAAATTTTCGTGTCCGTGTGAGAATATGCACGATTTAAGCTCTTTTGGGAGGCCAACATTAGATCATTATGTGAGTGTTTTTTTAGTAGCGATGATAATTATCGCTGCTCGAAACTCGCACGTATTGAAACAAACGGTTTATCCCCATCGTGTTTGTTCACTTCAGAAATAAATGAACTTGGAAAAGATAATTTCAGTTTCCATTTTTGTTTTGATTTAGCTCTTAACAGCTTTCCATTTTGTTTTGAATTACACCGCCTCGGAAGGATTACTTGGATTTGTTTAAGTGTTTCAGTTCTAATTATTGCATTGTTTTTATTTGTTTGTTTGTTTTAAACTTGTTTTAAAATAAAAACACAATTGCTTTTGTTGTGATAACAGATTTCCCGTTAATTCAATCTCTGAAAGTTATACGAGAATCTCGTTTAACAGTCAATAGCAATATTGAAGTACGAATGAAACTCTGTTAAAAATTCTGAGTTTGCGTGATCAACTATTTGCTAGGATTTTGTAATACTGTCATATTGAACAAAGTATGAGCTAGTAATTCTAGTGGTAATTAGTGAACTATTCACCGAAATGTAATTGTTCTGTCAAGTCTCCCATTCATTTCTAATGAACGTTCTGTGCGGCGCGGTGCATGACGTCACTATTGCTGGGAAGAGTGGCCGTTCTTGATAATAAATAATTCTAATCGTACCAAAACAATTGCCCTCCTTAAACTAACAAAAACGAAAGAAAGAAAATATATAACATTTTATGAACAATAATAACAAATTAAACTAAACTAACAAAATAATGTCAAAAAACAAATTATAAATTAAAAAAATAAAAAATATATAAGAAAAAAAGCAAAAAAAACCCATTTTGAAAAAAAAAATGCTGATTAAATAGGGACGCACTCAGTATAATGGCCGTGGCAAGCCAATGGCCGCTGATTTTCAGGGCGACCCGTAATAATAAATTAAATATCTCTTCTGGTAAAATCTACAAGACTTTATTGAAGGGTTCTATTGAATATTGTTTTTATATTTTATTATTAATTTTATTGTCGAGACAAAAGAAATGGTTTTTATTTTATAAAATAACCTGTTTATGATATACCGTGCTCATGAGAATATGGAACTCGCATCCATATACAAGAATAATATTTATCTGAGCCGACGCTCAATCCCAACCAAAAATTACTTTTTCCATATACTAAGCTCTAGCATTATTTTGCTACTAGTTTTTGCCCGCAGCTTGGCCCACGTCATGTTGATAAAATAGCCTATATATACATATATTGGGTTAACTCCAACCTATCTGTAAATCAAGTTTCATCTTAGTTCATTTAAAAGTGAGCGCGTAAACAAAAATGTAAACAACCAAACATCTTCGCAAACTTTCATGTTTATAATATAAATAGGATTAAATCTCGGTCCACCCCGAGCCCATACAGTTACACACGGTTCTATTTACAATTACTTTTGTCATATCCCTTGCCACGTTATCGGTATTGAAATAATAAATAGGAACCCTCTACCCGCAAGGGTTCGGGCCCTTTAATTACAGCTTGTTTTAATTTAGGTGCACGTTTTGTTGAATGATAATTGAATTTGGGTTGTCCTTGTTGTTACATGTTCTACTTGTGATTACGTAACTTGTACTTGTCTTAATACTGTGTTGTCTTACTACTAGTAGCCTTGTTAGTTTAACCACACGTGGTTGAAACCGCGGGCAGAAACTAGTGCTGCATATGAATAAAAGTTTTCAGAATTTCTCTGTACATCATATGTTATGTCCTTTCGTACTGTTTCGTGTTGGTCAACAATTCTGACCCCATTCCCATGCCGACAAATCGATTGATTGCTGACAGACAGACACAAATCGGTGCGGAACTTTTTGAGGTTTCAAAGCGCACACAAATCTCCAAATCCTACTAATATTATAAATGCAAAAGTTCATCCATGAATGGATGGATGGATTTTACTCGTTCAGACAAAAACTATTACGGATCTGAAAATTTTAGGCATGGAGATAGATTGTGGTTTGTAATAACACATGGACTATTTTTTAACATACATAGTACCTACCACGCAGGCAAAGCCGCGGTCTGAAGCTAGTATTACAAATACGTCGGTTTATGAGGATGAATAAATGGATAATTCGTTAACTCTTTTATGCAAAAACTATCAGACGACTACGATGAAATTTGGCACAGAGGTAAATATAGTTTAAAATATTACTATTTTTAGTATTTTCCTAACCAGGAATAGAACATTTTTCAAATTTTATTAAGCTCGTAAGCTTCTGACAATTATGGCTCATTAAAAGCTACAAAATAAGCCTGGTTTGGTAAGCTCTACGTACGAGAAAGTGAAATAGAAGGGGTTTTTAGTGTGCTTTATAATTTCAACACTTTAAGAGTTTTGTTAATATTTTACTTGGTTAAAACATGCTCAAGATTTTTAATGGTTAAATATTCCATGACAATTACATTACATCAAATATTTTTTACTTCCTTACTGGTTTTATTACATTTAATATTTTTTGGAGTACTTTTATTAGTTTTAGATTCGTAATATATGCATTTTTATGCCTAACTAGAAATTGCCCTCTCTTCGTTTCGACAGAATATTGGATGGAAACTATCAAATATTTCTTCCCGTCATATAAGCTACAAACAGGCACAATTGTGCCTAAAGTGCTCTTGCGGTTTCAGAGTCACCATACTAAATTTAACCTAATATCCCACGGAAACAAAGCAGTTTTCTGGGATAAAAAGTATCCTACTCGTAAATCTGTTGTCCTTATATAAGCAAAATTTCAACGAAATTGTACCATTGGTTTCAGAGTTGCTATATTAATTTTAACGTTTTTCCCTACCGGAATGAACTTATTTTCTGGGATAGATCCTATCTCACAACCGTTTTCGGGTTTTAAACTTCGATTATCACAAGTGTCATCTAAATCTGTTCAGTGGTTTTTGCGTGAAGCTCGAACAGAGAGATAATAAATCGAGCAAAAATTTTTTGCTCACAATATATCGATAACAAAGCCTCGTTGCAAACATTTTCACAAAATGTTAAAATTGACCCCGTTACAGTATTTTTATTATTTTATAATAATAAAACTACTTTTATGCTGAACAGACCATTAATGTAACACGATTCTGCAAGAACCAGTAAGCTTTTAAATCAATCTTATCATTCCTTCAATGTTTCACGACGTAGTTGCAATAAATAATTCACCATTGCAACCCATACGTGTCCCACTGCTGGGCCTGAGGTTTCTCAGGGTCCATCACGCTGACTAAATACGGATTGGTAGACTTCACCCACCTTTGAGAGCTTTATGAGGAATTCTCAGGGGTTGCCTCAAAATGTGTTATTTCACCGATGCAACTGATAATTAAATAAATTAAATTAGCTGATTGAATTAGGGTACAAAATTACTTAGAACCAAAAATAAGCAATTTAAATTTTTAAAAAGATCCAATAGATGAATGATCTTTTCACGCTTTTATTCTACTTATAACCAAATTTTGTAATAGAAAGCAAATAGTTTTTAGGATTCCTCCCAGTAGCGAGAGGGACGCCATTGCGCCAGCAGGGACAAGTTTTACGACATAGTTAGTCAGCGAACACAACGGACACTCATTACCGCGGCGGGAACTTCTGACGTTCCCGACTGAATTAGTCATCGTTATGAACTCCGAGAAAATGGGCCAAGTAAATAAAAACAGACGCCAAAGAATTATTTAAGAACCACAGTCAAGCCCGAACGTTGGTTGAACAGACTTGAGTTTGAATCCTAAAATAAAAAAAAAATTAAGTCGGTCAATCCAAACTTGGACAACGTGCATTTAGGCCTCTCACATTGTGAAGAACCGAAACCAGCACTGAGACCAGTAGGCGATTATTGATTATCGTCAAATTTACTATCGAAGAACCTAAAATCATTATTACATTATTATCATATTTACCTTTTTATCAAATACGTTCCTCAAGGAAAGTGGCTTTTATTGACTGTCTTTAGCTGATGCATTAAGCTTCCGTGCATGGGGTATGTGAAGGCCTTAATCATAACTGATGTCGTTAGATAGCAGTGGTTCAGCCATTCAGAGGCCTTCAAGCGACATACTACAATCCGATGCTTAGAATGTACACAAACGCTACCATAATTCCTCTGCGTCTCCTTAGTGATACAGAAAGAAGAAGAGGGACAGGTTAAAAATTGAAGCTTGAAAAGAAAACACCAAAACCTAGCAAAGAGCTTAGAAGTGACATTTTATCAATTTGTTTGGTAAAGCGAGCAAACCCGCCGGGGGCGCTAGTGTGAAAGCAATCTGATATAATCTCCAGCGAGCTGCGTGAAACAAGAGCCGAGCAAACCAACTTCATTTTCCTAATGAGTTTTCTTCCCAACAAACAAACTCCGCGTGAGAAGTTGTGCGCTGCGGTTGGTATGATTCACTATTCAATTACTTTGTTAAACATGTATCAAGACATGTCCTCAGATTGTTGAAGCGGAGAGAGGGATTCAACGACCGTACTGTATCTTAGTGTACTGGACAAAAAGCAGTGATAGCCTAGTGGTTTGGACGTGAAATCCTGGGTTTGATCCTAAGATTTCGAAGTGATGTGCGATTTGAAGTTGGCTACGGTGCGGAGGAAACCTGCACTCCGGAGAGCTCACCATAAAGTACTCGAAGGTGAGTGACCACCAATCCGCACTTGGCCAGGGCTCTAGACTATAATGTACCTCACATTGTGTACCTCAGTAGTGTACTTCACATTGTGATAAGAGAACCGAGCCCAGCGGTAAAGAAGAGAGAAGAAGAAACATGTTCAGCAAGGAAAGAAAGTGCTAGAATAATATCTTAACTATGTACCTAACTGGCGTTAAAGATGATTAATTTTCTTGTTTATCTTTTTACTCATTAAGCATTATATCTTAATATAGTTTAGACATATTGAGATATCCAATAGGTCATTTTAAAATCACTGATTTTGGAAAACTGTTTTTCATCTAGGGATTCGCTTGCGATATATTTAACATGACACCAATTATTTTAGTTCAATTCAAAGACCTGTAAAAATATTTTTCACGCGCCTACTGTAACTTGAACCCTTATAACAAATCTTTTCAAATCCGTGCGACTCACCTGCAGTCACCTGCATATGCGCTTATTTTCCAGCATTCACCTATATTTTTCCGCTTTATCTCGTCCTTTCTGGCATTTGCCGCTCCAGTTTCCCACTCATCCGCTGGCGGTACCACGCTTTGTTATTGTATTCATTTGAACTTTCATTTTATTTCATTCATTGAGACACACAATGTATATGACATTTGAAACCCACAACACTTTGTTTTCTTTTGTTTTACTGAGATTTAACTGGAGTTGGATTTCAATAAAGATAAAATCCCTTAAAAGGCAGGAAGAAGAGTGCTATAACATTTTTAAACTTGACTGATACGAAATTTGTAAAAATCTAATAGATTCTTGTCAGAGATGTACATCAGAAAGGCCAAAGGCTAGACAGAGGTGTTGTCAACATGTACAATACTATAATGTACCCACTTTCAGGTAAACAAAATTATTTGATTTGAATTAAAAACATAAATACACCATGTGTATTCAAATTATTTATAACAACCAATTAGGGTGCAATTAGGTTGAACGGAGAATGTTTTTAAGAAAAAAATCCAACGAAGATGTACATATAAGTGTATATTCATGCGGACAGTATTTTATGTTAAATTTCAATGGGAGGCAACATCTAGTATATTCTTTATTGAAGCCGAATAAAAAAACCCTCAGCAAATAATATAGATTGGCAGCCATAATCAGATTAGGTTTATAAGAAGTCCGTTAATGGGATTACTGGGACCTGGCCGCGGAGAGCTTCTATTAACATCGGATTCCTTTTCACGCTCCATAATACCTTCCATAGGTGCTAGTGAAAGACTATTTATTCGATTTGGCTTAATTAATGGGGATATTCTGCGTTTTCTTCGCCCAGACATATTGAATAATGAGGGAGTTTTTAATACGTTTATGAAATGCTCGCATCTTTTAAATACAGTCTAGCGGATATTGGGAACTACGTAAATTATGCCGGCTCAATATATTAATATAAAATATATATATAATTCTGTAGGACGGTAGGATGGATATCTGACGTGTCATGTAGTAGATATCTTTAATACGTTTTTTAACGTCAAATAATTTGAGAGTACCAAAAAATTTAAAAAACACGGAAATAAACTTTTAGGCACATCTTTTGACAGCAATATCTACGCTCATTATAAATTAATCAAACTACAAAAAATAATGAAACTTAAGTGAAAACGATTTTTGTTAATTAGTACTATTAAATACAGAATATATATACTATTCAACGTAAATGTAATAAAAATAGTTTGTGATGATTTTAATCATGAAATCTAGGAATGATGTCAAACTAAAACAAATCCAATTTTTTTATAACAATAAGTATTTTCAAGCTCCGGGCCTGCACTTCTAACACTTTCAGCGAAATTTCCCCTCTGACTATAAAATTCTTCCAAACAATTTTCGTGTAAGTTTTCACCAAATGTAATTTTCCCAACATAATTTGAGAGTGGAGCAAAAGATAAAAAATCAGTTGGGGCGCGTTTTCGCAATTTAAATTTGAATATTGCATCACAACGTAACCTAGAATAATATTTGGCTGCAGAAAAACTAAGTACATAATTGCATGGAGCTAGCAGCACTCGTTTCAATTTATTTAAGAGGGGTCGCGTCATTTTATTTCAGCATATCACGTCATTACACTGTGTTGCTTTCTAATTTAAGTTTAGGCACCTATAAATTGGTTTATTTACATATAACAGACGGATAAAGTGTTTTTTGTGTAGAATAAGTGAATGCCTCGTATTGATCTAGGGTTGCCGACTTTTTTTCATTTGAATATATGTATGTATTTGTTATGTTTACGCACATTCCGGCAGTCGAACGTACGTCTACGTACTTTTTAGCGCACTAAAATATTGTGGAATGTTTTTTATTATTTTCAGTGTTGCAAAACATAAACAATAATAATAAACTGACTTCAGACCATGATCTAAAATTGTGTTAGTAGAAATTAGTAACAATTTGACCTTATAACTATGTTAGTAAATTGTTTAGAATTCAATTAATTTGTTTCATGTCAAAGTATGAATAATAATTTAACAATAATAATCAACAAACTTCAATTTTAAAATAATTTATAATACAATTATAGACGACAGTGCATGTCCCGTTGCAACTTTTGCCCAAAAATGTTGCAAGGGACAATCCAGACGGGATGAGATCATTCTTAGGGTCCCGTTGGAGCTGCTTTGCAGTCTGTGGATTACTGTGGGGATCTGTTAGCGCCATATGGCGAGAACGTCATCCACTCGCGCCTCCACAAACATGTTAGACGCACTACAGTATTATGGCAAGCCCAAGCAAGAATCCTTAAAATGTTATTGTACTGGACTCACAGTACGTTGTACCTAACCCATAGGCCGCTCGAATAGAAGGACTGGCAATATGCCCGGAACAAAATTATCTTGACTTCCTTACTACAGCGAGCAAACCTACGGGCCAGCATATTGCCTCTTACTGCCAACGCTCTGCGCTCCCTCTACATCTAGAACATCCCTCAAGACAGATTTCACAATGTGTCCTAAATATTTAAAAGAGTCAACAAGTTTCTAAAAATACCTTCGCAAATAAAGTTTTATTTTAGAACACATTTGGTTAGCATTAAAAATGTTATAGTGAGCTAACCTCATTAGATTGACATAGGCTGTCGCGGACTTTTTTTCAGAACTTCTAAATGGGAACAATTCTGTCATACATGGTTTTTGCGAAACTAACCAATACAGAGGGCACGCAGTGGAAGCTCTCGATAAGAAAAAAAACCTCCAACTTTGAAAAATTCTTTATTGGTGCTCCGCTCCTATTAGTCTTAGCGTGAAGTATATATTCTATAGTGTTTCTCGATAAATAGGCTATTTAAAACTGAAAGAAATTTTAAAATTTGACTAGTAGTAGTAGTTCCTGAGGTTTGCGCGTTCAAACAAACAAACTCTTCTGCTGTATAATATTAGTATAGATTAGACAAATGTCTGATCCAACTGAGAATCAAAGCCTGGACGCGTCGCTTCGCAACCAGGACCACTTCCAACTATACTACAGAGTCGCCAATAGCAATATAACAGATCCTAAAGTAAGCTTTAACTCAATATTGAAATATTCCATTAAAACATTTTATAGAATATTAAAAACTTCATATTTCCACAAGTTTAGTAGAAGCTTTAAGTTCGAACTTTATTACTCATCGACGAAGTAGTTATAACTTGTAAGTAACGAACAGAGTACTTAGATGTCTATCAGCTTAATAATAAAATTTGAAAAGAGTTTCATTTAATTTCCCTCTTTTCTAAATGTTCTTTTACACCCTTTACCTACCTTTTCTACCCTTTAGTTTTTTTTAGATCTCAATATAGAACACCTTGTTTAGTATTCAGTTTCATAACGAAATTTCAACTACAAGGTTGTCTGGAAGAAACTGCTACGTAGCAATAAGACCGCTGATTGCTCTCTGGAATTAGTCTCTGTATTCTGTTTAAGAATGGTGTGCAGAAAATAATATTTGTAATGGAATAATCGCACATTATTAAAGGAAATAAAGTAATCGTGTCCTGCGAATATTTTTATATTATTATAACTCACGACCTTCTATTGCTTCGCTTCGGTAAAGCAAAGGACTGTAAAAGGATTTTTTATATGCAAATATCTCTATAAATATAATATAAATCCATACTTTACCTACATCTACACTAATAATAAAACTGGAACAGGGTCAATTCTGTACATTAAACATTATTTTGAAAATTTTGATACAGGGAGGCTTTGGTATCGATATAAAGACCAAAACTTTTTTTATGGATTTATTGTCTATCTGTTCCAGCTTCACGCAACAACCACGGGATAGAAAATGAAACGTGGCATAATCGAAGTTTAACACCCGTTAATGGTTATAGGATAGGTTTTATCCCAGTAAATAGCTTTGTTCCCGCGGGATAACAGGTTAAATATATTATGGCAACTCTGAAATCACTAGACCTTAGACAAGATTGTGCATGTTTGTAGTTTATATGACGAGAAGGATTATTGGATAGTTTTCATCCACTCTTGTTCCGAAGGGAAATTTCTAGTACATCATAAATACGAAAGTACAGCGTCTCAGCTAAGTAAGTAAGCGTAAGTCAGCTAACGCTTAGTTTGGGTTCAGATGGCCGTGTGTGATTTGTCCAAAGATATTTATTTATTATTATTATTATAATTACTAATGGTTACACCTAGGTTATTCTCGAAGGTGTATGAAGTTGACAAATCCGCGCTTGGCCAGCGTGGTGGACTATGTCCTGAACCCCTCATATTGAGAGTGGAAACCCGAGACCAGTAAATGAGTTGCAATGATGAATGGTCACACAGTATCTATACTAAGAAACAATATTAGTAACCATTAATTCCGTGAGTTTTAAATTACAGTACGGAATTTCTGTTTATACTTGCGGCTAGTCCACCAAATTTCGCCGTGTCATCGTGACAGGCGCGCTCACAGTGACACGTCACGTACAGGGTGCGTCAATTTATCAGCTATCAGCCGATACAGACCCATGTATCAACGGGACACGCTGTATTTTCACATCGTCATCATATAACTGATACGGACCCTTTCTGACCTTTTTTAGTTTAGGATAAAAACAAAGTTACTTATCATCTGGTGATACTAATATATATTTTTTTAAATAAACTTAATGTCTTTTTATGTTCTAATAGCTGTGCGGTTTCACTTGCGTTAATTTGAGGAATCGGAATTGGTCGAGTGGTCGCAAATACAAATGCCGTTTTGTTTTAAAAATATAACATCTAAGATTATATTGAAATAAAGATATGTTTTTGTGTATCGTTAACCTCTATCACTTTCTCTTTTTTTATTAGAAGCTTTCAAAAGTATATTTTATCCTCAGTTTCTAATGGTCGTAGCTTCATGTTAAGATTAGAGCCACCTCGGTAAATGGACTATGTATCTGAAAAAATAATGTTCATGTAATATCAGGATTGCCATTCTTGCATTGAATAAACTACTAGAATTGTCTTACAACAAAATAAATCATCATAAAAAAAACAAAGCCTACTTACGTACTAGATGCCTTATGTATCAAATTATATTATCGAAAAATTTTCTTAAAAAAAAGTAAGGAAAGTGGTGGAACCCGTAAATAACGTACCAATAATGAACCCAATAATGTACTAAATAATTCACTAAATAATGTACCAAACAATGTACCAAATACGTATCAAATAACGTACCAAACAATGTGCAAAATAACATACCAAATAATGTACCAAACAATGTACCAAATAATGTACCAAACAATGTATCAAATAACGTACTAAACAATGTGCCAAACAACGTACCAAACAATGTACCACATAACGTACTAAACAATGTGCCAAACAACGTACCAAACAATGTACCACATAACGTACTAAACAATGTGCCAAACAAC
>DWJZ01005262.1:0-14272 GCA_018249125.1 Asbolis capucinus | reverse complement strand
GCGATACCCTGCTGCCGCTATCACCTATCACGCGCTGTGTGTGTGGATCCGGAGGTCACGCTACGGAACACATAAGTATCCCCTCGACCCATTAGGTTTAATATTTCCTTGTGTTTATAATAGACAATTTATCCCATCTTCTGGGGAAACCCAAATTCCTTGACCTGGACTGACTGACTTGTGACGTCCTTCAACTTATCAGAGCTGAAGAGGGTAGGTAAGTCGTCAGCCTTTACCAGGTCGGGGTTACGTTTACGTAATCGTAATAGAAATCGTTTTTACGTATATCGTACTTACTAATTTCGAACCCCGCGTTAGAGGTTGTGTCGTGGGGCCCACCGATCTCCTTTGTACGACACAAAGTTACTATAGACATCTGTGCTCTATCTCCTACCATTTCAGAGTCTATAAAGGATAAATTAAACATTGTTTTTTAGATGTATAGATAAAGTAACTTTTCTAAGTGAGGACTTCCAACTCTCATTGAAAAAAATCTCTTAAAAAGCTTACTATTATCTCTTCTGCTAACAAAACAAGCCCCTTTCGTGTCTCGAGAGTGAATAAATAACGCTCAACAAAAACTAAAGTCAAGCCAAACTTTACGCTTCCACAACAATAGACCATCACATTCAAGCGCACTGAGGAAATTATCACTTAAACAGTCAACTGCAGAAAAGCTATGACGTGTTGTTTCACACTTCATTTTTTCGCCATTCAATCTAGTACTATACACTCGGAGAAGCTTTGAAGTGGCAGAAGGGAATGGGTTAGGGGCGTCTGGTGGCACCAGACCTCCTCCGCCCCCTTTCCCTTTTAAAAGCGAGGAGTATAAGGGGCGATTCGTTGAGAATGAGAGGTCATATTATGGTCGCGACAAATGTCAGGCGCCACACTGCTTTATAGACGAGAAATGCGTGAGGCGCCACCCTGTCGTCGCCCTGGCGTCATAGCCACGCTAATTGTTTAGATTTTTAATGAAATACCTCGTCGATAAGGACGTTATTTGTGTGCGTGCTCAAGATTAGGCGTAAACATGGTTTTATCGAAGAGGTTGAAAGGACATTTATACGAACACTTGTAAAAAAGTATCCTTTGATTATCGACGCGTTCATAATCGATGCCTCTTGGAAAAGTTCCAAATGGATAGAATTATTCAGCTAGACAAATATTGCTTAATCAATTTGCTTTAAAGCGGGGATATTTAAACAGTATTGTAGAAACTGCTAATGGTTTATTGACTAGCAAAGTAAGAGGGGCAGTCCTGGGTTTGATTCTCAGTTAGAGTAAAAAATTTCAGGAATTTAGGATCGAATAGATAAGTTTACTGATTTTTGAAAGCTAATAAATAAATCCATAAATAACATCCCCGGTTTTTCGTGTCGTGGGATGGTAGGTATAGACAAAACAAATTCAACTACGACCCGGGAACAAATATTTTATAGTGACATATCTACAACGATCGGGTATTTTTATATATTTATTTAAAACTTTATTGACAACCTCAAACTGGGGTTACCATGGACGAACAGAATGCCTAATGGCATTCTCTGCCAGTCAACCCTTGGAGATGGGACATAATATAACCCCTATATAACTTAGAACCAGTTACTACACAGCTAGGGGTACTACCAAGAAAATTATAGGACCAAACAAGATGAAATAGGCCCACATTACAAGCACCAGCTTTTAATCAAAAAAATAATTATCAAAATCGGTGTACTCACGCACGCGGTTAAAAATAGTACGAAAGTTTATCTATGTACTTTTTTTTATTTTCTCAAAAGAACTCACACACGGCCATATAATCCCTAACTAAACATTGGCTTGTACTATGATCAACTGATAGCCGAGTGGTTAAGAATTCAGCCTCCTACTCGAGGGTCCGGGTTTGTATCCCAGGGCGCTTCTGACTTTTCGGAGTTATGTGTGTTTTAAGCATTCAAATGTCACTCGTTATAACGGTGAAGGAAAACACCGAGAGAAAACCTGCATGCCGGGTAGTTTGCAAAACTCAAGTGTGTGAAGTCTGACAATCCGCACTTGGCCAGCGTGGTTTACCTTAACCTTCTCATTCAGAGAAGAGACACGTGCTCAATAGTGGGCCGTGATGGGTTGAGAAGATGATGATAAATCGACAAGCAGATACTTTATTTATATAAGTACACCGAAGTTATTTATATAATACAACAATTCCTGCTCATCACGACCTCCAGCAGTCAACTTCACTAACCACTAGACGAACCAGCCATTTTATCAAAGCTTATTTCAACTGGCAACGATTTCAAGAAGCATAATAAAGAAAGAGAAAAAAGTTCAATATTAAACACTGAAATTGTACAAGTACACATTATCATTGAAATGGTTCAGGAACAGCAAACTACTTGAAAACTATTCGACTCACAACATGTTATTGAACAACTTCAACGACACTCAATAAAGTACAAAGATATAAATACCGTGAGGTAATTTTGACGTCAATCATAAGTAACTGGCTTGTTGGTCTAGTGGTTAGTAAATCTGCATTCTAAGCTGGAGGCACCAGAACATTTTTTTCTGTGATGAGCAGCTGTTTGTTCTGTGTCTGGGAGAAATAAAAATCTATATATATAAAAATCAATGCCACTTTTCATTGTAGTTTTATGACTCAAGAACGGGCTCACCTATCCAAATCAAGTTTAGGCTTTGTTCGCACTATTTAGTAGATGGTTTATGTGAAGTTTACACAAAATCCGTAGAGTGGTTCTTCATTTATTACATTGTTTGTAATTGTAAATGAGGATTTAACTGTCAAATTAAACCTTTTTCAGTCCACGCAGACGAAGTCCTTGGCGGAAGCTAGTATCTATATATTATTATAGTATTTATATATATATATATATATATACTATGCTCCTTAGTTGTCTGATCATTATAGTGCAAGCTAATGCTTAGTTTGGAATCAGATGAGTCTGTGTGAGTTGTTCCGAGATATATATTTATTTATCGGCAAAGTTAAGGACGGTGCAGACTGAAAATATGTAGATGAACGAATGCTAGTGGCAATAAAATCATGAACGAATGAACGTTAATATTAATAATATTAACATCTTCTGTATTCTGTTAAACTCTGTATGTGTACACTACCATCGTTCTGTCACCTCTCCAGCCGCAGGTCTGCTGGAAGAAGTTTCGTAAGAGATAAGCTGTACCTTTGTACATCATGTCTTTATATTTATCCTTTGTCATATTTTCCTTTTGTACATAAATAATAAATAAATAAACGGGGTATCTGATTGTCATCGAGAGACAGCAATCGTTAAGTCTTGTCGGAGGCCTTGGGGGAGGTTCAACCCGTTGATAGCCTCTACTAAGCACAGGTCTCGTCAGCTTAGACGAATTCGTGTACGAACATTCAAGCCTAAAAATATTTTTTTTAATTTTAGAACCCACCCGATGGTAAACGATGTGGTCTTAGATAGTAAAACACTAACTTAGTAATCTTATTCACTCTTGACTTGAATACATTACATTGAAATGCTGACTCGAGCAACTTATTCCAGTCATTTGCGTTAGACTATCAGAAGCTGAAGCCCTAGGTAAATAGTATTATCTGAAGATTATGCAGTAAGCAATCAGGATTGAGTTAAATGAATCAGATTCGATCCAACCGCTACCGCTTCAAGAGACATTGTTTCAAGCATACACAAGAATACGAATAATTTAGAGGCATGGTGCAATTACAGTATTAAAAAAGTATTGGAAAATTATTTTCGTATAAGATACTCCACCAAGTTGCTCCAAAGCCAATATTAATGTCAGATGTTTTTAAGTTCTTCGAAAATACTCATACATTTCTTGTCACTTATCAAGCCAAGCCAAAATAAAACACAAAAAGTAAACAATTCAAAAGTGGTGTGAAAGTTACGCGGCAGACCAAGTTGAATGTGTATTCTCTAAGAAGATTCCTACTTGCATTAAACTTTCTCGCTAATTCTGCTAAATCTCCTTTCTTCATGTATAAATTCTAATTTCTTTTTGTACTTACAAACTAAATGTAACGTACAAGCTGACGTAGGTGTTGCTATGACAGCTTTAGCATGAAAATTACGTTGTGGTTGTTTAGAGTAAGATGTGCGCTTTGCTGTTCACATAGATAAATAAATAATATCAAAAAATTAAGACAATTAACTGCTTGTATCTGTTTGGCATTTTAACTCAGAACGGGGGTGAGCAACATGCGGTCCGCGGGCCGCATGCGGCACTTTGAGCATTTTTGAATGACATTTTTATGCTTAGAAGGTCAAACATTGTGTCAAAATATAAAGTAATAGAATATAAAAAAGCAGTACGATATAAAAATTGAGCAAATATATAAAAACACATAGTAACTGTAAAACGCTAAATAGTTTTGATTAAATATAAATAATGCTAATCTATGTGCGGCCCTCTAGCAAAAATCTAATTTCAAATTTGCCCTTTAATTCAAAAAGTTGTTCACCCCTGACTTAGAACACTGTACTTTATTTTACGAGTAATTAAAAGTTTTCGTTTTTCAGTTACCTGGCTAACCTTTCCAAATTAAAGTACGAATACAAAATTTCAAACATTTAACCTAAAAATGCAAAAATAACTACTTGGTTAATTAAAAACAATTAGAAATCTATTGATAACCCTGTTGCTTTTTTCGGATCTATGAGGTACAGGATTTAGTGGCCGGATCATATAAACTTAAATAATATACTTGTAACTCCGAAATTTACAATTTAATGTAAATGATTAAATTATAATTAGGGAAACCACCATACGATAGGTGCTTAACTACATAAGAATACTGTATTTTAATACCAAATTATCTTATAAGCTGCAAAATATATTTTATATTATCCCTGTACCGTAGTTGGTAGTGGCCACGCCTCATAAATGTTCAATCCCATTTTATTTGTAATAAAATAAAACGAACATTTAATTCGTTGTTAGAAAGTAAAAGCTCACTTAACGAAAACCAAAAGTTAACAATACAAAATGCCTACTACATCTACAACATTAATAAAACAATAATATGAAAAAAAAAATTAAAGTCGTTTCTTTAACAAATCTCAATAGACATTACTTATCTATCATCGACTAATAAACTACATATTATTAATTTTCGATACGATATTATTATTTTCCATACGATAAGCCGTTAAAACATTTTAGTCAGCACTCTGTTATATTCCATACTCAACGTCGACAGTGCCAGTGGTTTTCAGTTCTTATTGAGGAGCATTGCCAAAACTCCCCGTATCTAGCGAGCGCACTCGCGTGCCACAATTTATAACTGAACTTGTTGGCAAGCGTAACTAAATTTAACCTGCGTTACAATATCGTGTTTATGTGAAACAAAAAGTTATTAAGTGCATTGTAATGGCAGATTGCCGTTCAAGTGCATTTTGGCAGTCGGCTGTGTTATCATTTGCTATACTGCCAATTGTAGTCTTGTTTGGGTGTTGATTTTATGTTTAAAAATTTACTATAACAAGGTAAGTACAATATTAATAATAAAATTTATTGCACATCAAAAAATATACAATAATAAAATGAAAAATACAATAATAGTGAACAAAAGGCGACCTTAACTCTGAGAGCGATCTCATCCAGGTATACTTCGATAGAAGAGATTAATGTAGGAGACTTATGGGGTCGTGGTGCATAAAAGAAGATTCAGCTATACGCATAGTGTTCATGGATATGCAGCATAGACAGGCTAGTGGTTCGAACGAGAGACGGGGAACGGTGGAGACGAGCGAGAGGTCCAGGGTATTAACAGTGCGTGCACCTCTAATTTTCAAAATAAATATGAGCGTGTTACAACTCAACGATCAATCGGAAAACATCGTGAGATGATAACCTGAACTCCTAAGAGTTGTCCATAAAATGTTCGAAGGTAAATTCTACCAATCCGAACTTGGACAGCGAGGTGGACTATGGCCTTGCCCCATCACATTGTGAGAAACTCAGTAGAGGAATAGTTATGAGTTGCAATGAAGAGCTCTGAGAAGGCATACTCAGATTTATATATATTAAACGTGATATACTTAAAAATCATTTTTTAAAAATCCATTTGCATAAAAAACTAAAGCACCAAACGCCTAGCACAAGTGATCAATCTGCCCCACTTAAACAAAGACTTCAGAACGGCTTATCCGAAGTGGATCAATGATGCATACGGCGCGCTATTAAGATTGAACACCTCTTGCTGTAATTACACCGCTGAGCTACTGAAGATCGGTTATTTTAGATAAAGAAGTGGAAATGTTATAAGGAAAATAAAGATTCTTTCTAATTTAATAAATACTAACGATAAATATCTTTGGACAACTCACACACGGCCATCTGATTCCAAACTAAGCGTTAGGTTTAGTAATAGGTGTAGAAGTCAGGTTCACTAACCACTTGACAAACTAGCCTGTCTGTCTGTCTGTATTTAAAAACATATATGTAAGTATGTTTTTAAAAATATATATGTATGTTTATTAGTTGTCTGATCACCATAGTACAAGCTAACGCTTAGTTTGGGGTCAGATCGCCGTGTGTGATTTGTCCAAAGATATTTATTATTCATTTATTATTATTTATTTAGTATTTAATCGCCACAAACCTGTTCGTGATAGACGCAAGTTACGTGTTAAAGGCATTGTTCATTTTTAATCCCTTGTTACACGAAGTTCCATAGATTATTCACGTACACGCCTGCACCTGCCGGACAGAGGTGAAAATCTTAGATTTTCCAAAAGTTTCTTCCTTCAGTCAAGAAAAAATAGCCAGTGTGTAAGTTAGTAGGAAAGTTCTGTATAGAGTTCTGTAGTAATTTCCCATATCAGTCCCTTTGTCTACAGTTTAGCGAAGATGCCTTCTTGACTCTATATTAATAAATAATATTTCAGTCACAATAAAACAATAATATATTAATATTACATATAACTAATAGACTAATAATTCAGTAGAGTCCTTATAAGCAACTCTTATACTATTTTCATTCTCTGTTCTTTAGATCTCGTCTAATATAAATAGAGATTAAATACAATTTAGAATTAATAAGGTATCTTCTTCGAAAGTTTCTGTAAGTTTTCCATTATACATTATCTGTATATTTTAATCAATTTGCATACTGTCTTTAATATTATATTTGAAATTCGAATAAACAAGAGACACAAAATTTGAAATTCGAATAAACAAGAGACACACAAAAGCCGCTTGTAAATTTTATTTGTAACAAGGTCTGGTATGATACTGACAGATGTCCGAAACATTTTGTTAGTATCTATTTTGTGCGACAATGATGCGACATAGTAAGGACAAAATTTTGTACTATTATAATGTTTTGTTAGCGAAGATATGGGGCGCGAATTTATGGAAGTTTACTAGTATCCGCCCGCGGCTCCGCACGTCTGATACCAATGTTGATAAAAAGTAGCATATGTCACTCGACAGACTGTCAACTATCACAAAAAAACCTCAATCCGTCGCTACATTACGACGTGAAAGACAAACAAACATTCACACACACACACACACACACACACATACACGTATTCACGTGTTTAATATTAGTGTGGTATTGGATATAATTTTGCGAGACAAAACAACAATCCAGTAAAGCAAGTGACACTGTCGTTGTGCGACGTTTTGTCGTGTCTCAGTCGCGTAACTGTTACAAGTATATTCAAGTAATTAATAATACAACAATATACACCAAAGACAATGCCTCCATGTCGCTATTAATTACGAAGTATAATGAACGAATTATGTACGAACGAAATAACTCCGTAAGATTTTGTTAAACGCTTGAAATATTCCCTTAACGACACAAATACATAGGTAACTGTCAATCAAAACAATAATTGTACAATATTTGTTTTAGCGTACATTTATGTACCATGCCTATAATTCATAACTGCTAATTAGTAATATACTGTTTACATAAATTCTAGGTCAATATTGGTTGGTAGCAAGATGTTTATTGAATAAACAAATATAATTTATTATGAAAGTTTCCTCGAAAATATATTAGGTATAATCTGTACTAATACTATAAAAAGGAAAGATTGGTTTGTCTGTTTGTTAGTGAAGAGAATAGGCTCCAAAACTACTGGGCTGATTTGAAAAATTCCTTTGCCATCAGAATCCTACATTATACCTCATGCACGTAAATTATAGACACCCAAGCCAACGCGTAAAAGAAAGTTAAAAAAAAAAAATTTGCGTACGCTGCGGAAATTATTGACAATAGAGCAAAGTGATGTACTACAGATTTGTAGAAGAATTCAATATCTATAAATAAGTGTACAATAATATGTGTCTAACTGTTACATATACATCACAATAACTACTTTTTTCTGGTAACTGGATCTTCCGAAGGGAAGCAATTTCTTGTATTTTGTACGCAATGGTATTCCTGTAATATTGTGAGCTCTTCAATTGAGAAATTTAACTATTATAATGTCGTAGAATATTACGATCATGGTATATTTTACGACATTATAATACTTAGAATAGGCTTCTACTTGTTAAATTATGTCAAGGACGCCCACGAAGAGCTGCCTAAAAGTATTCAATACATGTACCATATTTTACTTTTACAATAACTGCCTGTGGCAGTTTTGAGATTTTCGGGGCCTTTTTGTATCCTGAAATAAACAAAATCACTACAGCATTAATAAATATCAATAACAAATGTCTTATATAACACACGGCCATATGACCTCAAACTAAGCATCAGCTTGTACTATGGTGATCTGACAACTAACAAACGTACATATATACTTTTAAATACTTACTTAAATAGATATTACTATTACACATCCAGATACACAGAACAAACATTCCTGTTCATCACAGAAATGTTTGACCTGGGTGGGAATCGAACCCACGACCTCCTGTGTAGTAGACAGGTTCACTAACCACTAGACCAACCGGCCTGTTTTCTGCATTTTCTTACGCAGAACACGTATTTTGAGCGCCATAGTTTATTTTCACACTTGCGACATCGATAGTGATGCGACAACACGATAAAATTATGCACGTTTTATACTCAACGACAAAAATTAAAGGGATTACAGCGACATATGTACTGAAACTAAAACTTACACGCTTCAAAAGTAAGTTAGTTGTCGCGGTCGAAGATGACATTGTAGCCACGAAATTTGCTATGCAAAAGGCCCATGTAAATTCCACGGCCACGTTAGGCTACTTTCTATCAACATCAACTGGCACAGTCGTTGTCGCACGTGCGGACAAAAGCTAATAAAACGGGTACAGTCCAATAAAATAAATACCCTCAATTTTTCAACAGAAAACGCTTCGCGCCTCTGCCTGGAGGGAGGATGGGAAAACTACACGAACTATGTGAACTGCACGGAGAGAATTGCGAACGTGTCTCCAACGGACGTGGCCAGTCTCATATACCTCGCGGGGTACTCACTCAGCCTCGCGGTACTCTCGCTAGCTGTTTTCGTTTTCATATATTTCAAGTAAGTATAACAACATTGTCACCTATCATGAGGTGAGATTGTAGTCAAACATTAACTTATACTACGGTAAAAGAAAATATCATAAGAAAACCTGCACTCTTGAGATCGCCATAAAACTTCTTAAAAGCGTGTGAAGTCCACCAATACGCACTTGACCAGCGTGGTGGACTAGCCTGTACCCCTCACATTGTGGGCGGAGACCCAAGCCCAGTTGTGGGACTGTTTGAGATTGCAATGATGATTAACTTATAATAGGTGAAAAAAACAGTAAGCTTGACTTAAGTTTGACTAAGTGCCCAGTTGTGGGCCATTTAGGAATTACAATGATGATAAGAAAGCATCTAAGCATCTGTCTGTCGCTACCTAAAAAGATAAAAGATAACATGTACCATAAGATCACTTTTAAACGAACACAAACGAAAAACAAGTCGAAGAAAAGAAAAGAATTTCTTTCAATGAAGCCTCAAGGCGTTGTAACGTCTACAGCTAAAATGGATCTTAACTTCGAACATAAATATATTTATAGTATCGTAAACCACTCGTTGGAAGCAACCACTAGACCATCGACATAAAAACACACTTTAAAACAGAACTATAAGGTGGTAACTTGTGTGTTTTATTAACTTAATGCTATTACAGACAGCCGTAATAAGTTTGATACTAAAAATACTATGTCTGTTGTAGACGTACGTATGTAGACGCATAATAAAAGATAGTAAATTAATTCAAGAATTATTGTATTTAATTATATACAAGAAAATATAATTTTACTTACTGCATATAATAAATTATATTTAAACCAGTTGACCCGGCAAACGTTGCCATATAAATTGTTTCTAGGTAATTTGTAGTGTACAAAAATGATTAAATTACTACAATTACTAACAAAAAATAGGGGTTGGTGATAGAGGGGTTAAAATTTAGGGCTATATGTATTTTTAATGCTACATTAAAAAAAAAAAATTTCTTCAATAATTACAAAAAAGTGTTAGGGGTGGACAACTCTTACCTCTAAGGGGTATAAAAAATAGAGAGCAACCGATTCTCAGACTCACTGAATACGCAAATAAAAATAAAAAAAAAATCAAGCCATTTCGGACGAGTATGGTAACTAACACAGTGGCACAAGAATTTTATACATATATAAGATTTGGACATTCGTACGTAAGGGACCTCTTCTAAATGTTGAAACATAATTTTGTATTAATTTCCTTACCTTGCAAAAAAAAACAAACAATATTTAGTTAAAATGTCAACCAACTTTTCTTTTTCTTCCAAAAATATCAAAGCGATTCATGCAACAGCATGCCTATATGTATACCGTCCTAAAAATATATATCCGTAAAATAAATGTACATAGTTCTGGATAAGTTGAACTTAAAACTATAATAAGTGAAGACTAAAACCACAATATTTAATTAAACGTCAAACCTAAATTAATTTTGTTACGTATTTAATTAACTATGTTTCTCTATTTATAATATAATAGGGAAAATTCAACAAAATACAGAAGCAAAATACAATGCGGTGTTATCGCTAACTTCCAGGCAGCCATAGAGAAAAAAATAAAGGGTAAGAAATCTGGAATAAGAAAAAGATTAACAAAGCTACCGAAAACAACAGCGTAACCGCAAGCTTACATAAACCTTACTAATATGATAAATCCGAAAGTAATTCTGTCCGTCTGCATGTTATTTTTAACGCCTAAACTACTGAACCGATTTTGGAAATGGAACTTGGTTCAGACCTAGAATAGAACTTGATGGAATACAATACAAATACAGGCTTCTTTTTTCACAAAAAGAAGATTGAAGAGGCAGTAATATGGTATAAAATTTCATGAGCTTTGTGATGTTTACTGTGGGGGTGAAAAGAGGGGGTGGAATTAAAAGGGGGATGTACCACGCGGTTGTAAAGAAAGCTTACTAGTTTTTTGTTATGTTCTACTGATCATAAAGAAAAGAAATCGAGCACGTTACGACCATTAACACATATTTTTTTGTGATGAAATTTATTATATTCAGAATTTCATCTTGATTTGAACCGTAATACAATGCTATATAGGCCCAAATTTCCTTGTAAGTGTATTACTTTACGATATAAACCATGAATTGCAAATAAAAACAGATTGGCTTAGAGCCTACACAGGAGTGTAATAGTCGATTAATAACAATTTCTTCTAGATTAGTGTACGTGTAAAGATATTAAGATGCTTACCAATACTGGGAATATAAAAAGAAATATATATTTCAACATAACATTTTAGAAAGTTATTGGACAAAGTAATAAAAAAGAAAAGAGTTAAAAAAGTAGTAAAAGGGAATCGCTCTATTTATAAGTGAAAAACGCATCATATAAAGGTAGTATGTAAAGAAAAAATAACAAAGGCTAAAACTCAGCGGAATACATACACTTATTCCCTCGTTATCCTACACCACCTACGTACCACCCAATATTTTTAAATTTTACGCAACGCTTAGCAAGTACATATAACCCGCTGGTGTTCTGCACAATCCATTATTTTTAATTTTTTCTTAATGCAATCATATATTTATAAGGATCAGTTTAAAAATCCCTCCTCCTATATCGAACAACAAAACTAAACATACGAGTACGTATTCGTAAATGATACTAAAAGTTCATGAAATTCATTTCAATTTGCGTAAATTCGACAAGACAAAACTCTGAGAGATTAATCTCAGAGTTCTTCATTAAATGTTGAACTGGAAGTATATCTTTTGCTTTTATAAATACATTTTGAAACCAGAATTATCTCTCTTAATCTCAAACTTGCCTCAAAGTTTATTTACCAAGCTAATTAAGACCGATACGCTGTCTTAAGGAATAATAATATGTATGTACATATGTAAATCATGAGTATTAAGTTCACTGACACGTATTATGAAAGATACGACATGCTTTGCTAAACAAAGTCTAATAAAATATTTAAAAACAGAAGCCTTAATTATAGATCTCTAAAACAAAGAAATACACAAAATTTCACAACTGTATTGTTAACCGTTAAAAAGTTCACTTGTCTGGAGAAAACCTGAGCGGACTATCGGGTCATGCGTATCACAAAAATACATTTTCATCAGAACGAAAGGCTTTATTTCAGTTCCGTAGTGTAAGAGAGAGTGGGTCTGATAAAGCTCGCAAGATTTGACCCGAACACTTAACGATATACAAATATACTGACATACTAATATGTGCACATACATAAGCTATAAGTGAAATCAAAGCTAGTAAAGAACGTTCAAGTAGAATTCGAATTAAAACAGTTTACGACAAAAAAGTTTAATTTAACTAATTTACAAACCTTTCATAAAAATATTTCGTAAATAATAATAAATATTACCAAAGAAGGTAGTAATGTTTGTCCCTAAATCCCTAATGCTTTTGCAGATAAACTTTTCATCTTAAAACTTAAACGTTTTTATAAAGATAGCCGGTATTAAATTAGTTATTAGGAAATTGAATAAATAAATAAATACGCAAAGGAATCTGTACTGCCGCGGGACTACACAATATTTACTTCCCTTTATCGTCCAAAATAACATGCCCTGTATATATTTGATAACGTAGATTCGATCGTAATTCTTCTTTTAATTTAAATTCCTCGTGCTTTTTTTCGCCCTTTTAGTACAGAACGCTAACACGTTACTACAAAGTGACTTAGAATTCTCTAAATTATTCTAACCTTATCTAGAGGCATGGTAGTGCCACCGCCAAGTTGAGCAATAAATCTGCACATACCATCCTTTTCTTGATTTATACATATATTTATGAAATGCGTAAAGTACAGTAGGAAAATGATATTATAAAGTGACAAATTACAACTATGCCTGACATCTATACATATAAAAAGCACGTTTGTTTGTGAGTCTGTTTGTATGTCCTGTTTAAAGTCTAAAGAGGTAGGAGATAGAGGACTAATTTAGCAACTTTGTTCAAAATTTTTTAGAAAAGGTTTTGTTACCAAAATCATATCGATTCGACACTTGATTGATGAGCTGATGCGTAGCAACGCGTGCCGGGTACAGCTAATAATACTTTAAAATCGTCTACTCTGTTAGTCCTGTTTACTCTAATTGATAAAAATAATCATATCAGTTGAATGTCTTCCTTATTTTTTCAGAGATCTCAGATGTCTTAGAAACACGATACACACAAATCTTATGTCCACGTACATACTATCTGCTTGCAGTTGGATATTAAACTTAGCTTTACAGGTAAGTACATAATGACTAACATTTTGATACTTGTATATTATAACGTCGATTTCAAATGATCAACGAATTTAAGGAATAGCGAGCGCGATCGGTAGGAACCGTGTAAAGCCCTCGGTCGTCGTCAGTCAGTCGTTAAACCACATCGGAGGCCTTTAGGTAGCTTAAAAAATATCCAGTACTTAGGTTGGTCATTAACCCATCGGCCAATGGAGCAGCGTGGTGGCGTATGTCAGAGGCCTTCTCGATTATGAGAAGCGGCTCATGACTATTATTGGTTATTGAGAGATCAAAGTTTAGAGTAAATTTAAATTTATACCGTACAGTGTCACCTGGTTTTATGACAATTATTGCGGTGTTATAGAGGGATAGCCTAATTGGTCTGAACGTTGGTATTTCAAACGGGAAGTCCTGAGTTCAAATCCCGCGCCGCGCACCTCTAATATTCAAAGTTATTTGAAGGAAAATATTGTGAGGAAACCTGCACACCTAAGAGTTCTTTATAAACTTCTCGAAGGTGTGTGAAGTCCATCAATCCGCACTTGGCCAGAG
>DWJZ01005261.1:0-14273 GCA_018249125.1 Asbolis capucinus | reverse complement strand
AATTTGAATTAATACGGAGTTATTTTAAAATGTTTTTATCTCATCATCTCGCACGGCCAGGTGCCCATAGCGTGAAGCCAAATCCGGTTAACGGCATTCCCCAGGTATGCAATACCGGATTATATGCAGGGGTCGCTTTCGACCCCTATAGGGTAACACATAGCGACGTAATGGATGCGAGGGAATGTTAGTATGAGATAAAAGAATGGGCTTGTAATCTGTTCTTCATTTCACCTATTATCTTCTTCATCTATCCATCCATCCATCAATGGATGCCCACTGCTGGACATAGGCCTCTCCTCATTTTCGTAACTGCGACCAATCTTGAGCGTAATAGTTACAGTTACATTTACTGTGAAACCACGTAAACTTCTTTTACTTTCACTCATCATCAGTTAACAAAATCACTCAGTTTCACATTCAGTCATTGAAAACATTACAACAAACCAACATCCAATAAATTATCTATAGAAGTGTCCATATAACAAAGTTTATTAAAATATTTAAGAACTTAAGCTTTAATTATATAGAATTAATTTAATTTAATTTAATTTGTAGATCCCTAATACAAAGGAATACACAAAATTTCATAACTGTATTGTATTGTACTGTATGAAAATACGATATTTAGCTGAAATAGCTTCTAATACATATATGTATGTACATACATACATATATATTCTCATATTACCCAAACCCAATACCACTATGAATAATAAAGAATTATTTTATGTTGATAAACGATTAATTAAATATCTACGTTTCCATCCATCCATCCATTGTAGGTAATAACACCAGACTGCGGTGTTAATAACGCGTGGCCGGCCAAGAAGGAAGTGACGGACCCGCTTCTTGAAGGACCAGATATACTTAGAAGTGTTATATAAAACCTAACACAAGTGTTTTTCAACTAGCGTCGTCGCAAGTATTAAACATTTTACGTAGGTCACTCTAAAATTTTTGCCTAACCTAAAAAACCAACATGTTATAACCTAATTTTCGTTGACTGCAGTTGAAGGCCGCCCTTCAAGTAATTCGTCATGTAAAGAAACCCGACCTCTCAAATTCAGCAAACCATCGCCTCATGGTGCTCAAACAACGTGTTTCTCTACCAAAAGCATTTTGAAGACGAGCTGCATAGTCTTGCGCGGAGAGAAAACTTTTAAAATCATAAAAAACCATCGCTCTAAAATCTTTTCTACTTAATTCCATTTTCGTTGCGTACGTAGAACTTTTATGTGTGATAAAAAACAATTGACAAATGATTTTCCGCCAATTTTTTATTTCTATTACCAAGAAGGTTGCAATGTTTTAAAAAATATAACATTCGAAATTCAAATAGTTTCGATTAGCTAGAAGTGCAAATCTTTTAGTGTGCCCCATGTACTAATTCATGCATTATCAGTTAGTTATCTTTAGCCGTCGCTGAGATGAGTCCAGTTTTGTGTCAAAAAATGCCAATTTTCCTGTATCAGTTGAGTAACACCTAAAACGTAAATAAAAAGAGATTGATAATATATCATAATATTATAACTATACCAATTTAATGGAATTCTATGTCATGCATAATATTACAATATTAATAGACAAACCCAATATATTATCATACGATTTATCTTATCTCTCAGAATTGTTATCGTAAGACGTTTGACGTAAGTTTAAACAGATGGCGACCAAGATGCCGTCTGCAAGGGATTCAAAAACCGAAACCCCAAATGTATGAAGGAAGGTATGTATTGTTCATTCTATGGAACAAATAATACCGAAGACCTGAGAATGTTTTATCTGTCATATACATTTCTGCTACGGGATTTGACCCCGGAACACTGCGCAGGCAGAGTGACTTATGTCACGTAGAATACAGGGCTGTCGTTATAAGAATTCCGGACACAATATTCTTGTTAAAATAAGATTAATTGAGTATTTCTATCAAATTTAGTTTTTACTCAAGTATTTATCGGATTGTGCGACATTGAACGTCGACGGTTTAGTTATAAATCTTAATTGGCTTCGTAATTTGTTTTAATTGTTTTGGTTAATATATATCATTAACCCGTATTCACATCCTCATAAACTTAATGATTTCCATAATAAACAAGGTCCAGTTGGAGACTTGGAACTATTATTGTTAACAAATTTACATAGTTGTTGAGTTAGGATGAATATGACGATATCAAGAAGGCAATACTTCCCAGTTAGATGATCAAAGTTGAGATTACTGTATTTATAAATATTGTAATAATTTTTACACAATAAAATGACGTCACAGTTAAACTACCACGTATCTACACTGACTTGTTAGTTCTTGGAACAAATGTTAAGCTTATAATCAGTTAACTATACATATAAAAAATATTTTCGCTAAAGTATATTTGTAAATTCTTTGTATATGCAATATATTGTAACTAGGGTTGCCAACTTTTTTTTTGTCTGAATATATTATTTCCTTAACAAAAGCGTAAAAATATAATATTTTATCGGAAGAGTAAAAGGTAGACTATGTTTATAGAAACATTTATTTTACACATTACTCCAGACGTTCAAAAATTGCAGATTCTTTTATTAAAGATTAATTTTACGGTTGCCTATTCGAATATTGATGTATTGTATTGAAATATATTTTCATGTATTATAATTTCTTCAACAGTATATAGTACGTAGTCTCAAAATACAGTACATTACTATATAATATAGTACGCCACCGCAGTCTTCCCGTGACCATGACCTATGTGACTGGGTCGAAATATCGGTAAAATAATAAACAAATCGTGAGTACCCGTTTGCGTTAAAATGAAAAATAATATAGTACGGTTGGCAACCCTAATTGTAGCTAAGAATGCTCAGCATTTTTTTCTTACAATGTGAATTTACTCGCAATGAAGTACAATATTTTGAGTTACATTTTAATATACTCGGTAGAGACTTACTAAATATAAATTTAGGTAGGAATTAAACTGATTAGTTTCTATGGTTTCGTACATAAAAGGGCAAAAACGGACTCATTACAGATTTTTTATCCGTCTGTCATGACCTTTATCCTCACGAACGCATTGAGATCAAGATGAAATCAATATCCTTCTCCTTTAATCCTATTATGAAAAAATCAAGCTTCTTTCACAAGGTATGGCCGTCTGTACATAATATTGACATTCGCAAGGAAATTTGTAGGGAATTTCCCGTTAACCTAGAATCATGAAATTTCTCAATATATTATAACCAGTAAAGGAAAATTTCGAAATCCGTTGGTACTTACTTTGTAGCTACATGATAAAATTGACCGTTTATTGTAAATACACGGTATCTTGAATTCTTTAGCACTTTTTTATGTAAAACCAGTTTCTATGGATAACGTAATCTTAAACTGGAAAATTTTAAAAAGTCTAAACAACGAAGAGTGATTACATACATTATTTTTTTCATCCATGTCGTAACAGAGATCTGTATAGATAAATATTAGCAAGTAAAATATTTACAGCATCATCATCCTGATCATCACCAACGTCATCATCACCCATCAATCATCATCATCCGCTGGCCCTGCCACCTGTCTGCGAAGCGAGGGATCACTGATTCCATTTTCAGTCGGGGTGAATATTTAAATCTTATTAACTACTACGTACAGTAATATTTTTATATATATATGTATGTGTGTATATCTATATATATAAATACATGTTTGAAATGGTATTTTACGATCTTTCATTCGATACCCTTATTGCTAAGGTAAGAAAATAATGTACGCACGAAAGAAGATATACGTTTTTGGCGTAATAAGATAAAAATCTTTTTAAACAAATTTTTCTTTCGTTGTAATGTAGAATGTGTAATGTAGAATAATTTGCAGAAGGCATGACACTAAAAATAAAAATAAAATTAATAGCTAACTTCAGGGTGTCGGTTTTTTGTAACGGTTTGCGTGCGCATCGTAAAAAATAATTTCACATCATTTTTTCTTACCGCGTCAAAAGAAATTTAATTCAAAAACAAACCTATCACCCCTTTCTTCATTTACGCACACGTATAAATTAAAGATATTACAATAAGTAGCTGTGATACTACATGAAATGTATTTAAAAATAGTTTTACACTTGAACGTAGACTACAAGAATAAATATACATAAATACGTAATGCATATATAATATGATTGTGTTTATAATACTATACACTTGTGCAAATCATAAACCATGTCACGGTTTGGGATCCTATCTCCGAAGTATACCGAATAATTATACTCTATCTTGTTTTTTATTAACAATGGAAGAACTTGTTAAGTGCGTACTGTATCATTGATGATGCATTGCAACCCATAACTGTCCCACTGCTGGGCTTGGGTCTCGCTACAGGCTATAGTCCACCACGCTGGCCAAGAGCGGATGGTTGGAGTAGTTATTATTAATCCTAGTTAACCGTTTAATCTCTCTATCCGTAACTCCGTTTTAACTTCGTAGAAATTAATACTACGTTTGTCATTTATTCTTTCATATTAAACATGAAGTAAAGTACTTCACTGAATCGATTTTAATGAAAATTCGTATAAAGATAGACTAAAACTTGGAAAAAAACATAGGCTGCCTTTTAGCGCAAAAATATAATTAATTAATTGGTAAAAAAAAGGTACAACGTATACCTTATGTCTGGAAATTCGACATTATCGAACATGAAACTATAAAACTGTGTAATTGTGCACTAGATAAAAATAAATAAACATTTGTTTAAACGGTTATTTTGATCTATGGAGGAGAAAACTTAGCTTTCCGTCCTGTCTCATACGAACTGTGAAGGACTGGAATGAGTTGCAGCGTCAGTGTTACTGTTCGATAACAATAGAAGTATTATCAAGTCAGAAGTTACTAGGCCATTTCGAAATTAGTGCGCTTTACCATCTAACACCTTACCATCAAGTGGGATAGTGGTCAAGCACTGAAAGTAAAAAAAACTATTCGTCATAGATGCGGGAAAAATCCACAGAATAATAAGGTATCTGAGATTGTGTTTCCTGTTTCAAGGCGAGAGACGTCTGCCAACCCGATGCCGGTATGATTTCTAGGAATACTATCCGAAGCAATAAATAAGTCAAGTAATCTGCATCAGTTCAGTAGTATAGTAGTAAGTTGGCAGATATTAAAATGTTAGAAAGAGAATATCCTCTTCAAAATTCTGAGAATCAGACGTGCGTCAGAGGGCACTTATAATTGACGTTGCTGCTTCAGTTGTTTGTCTATAGGAATGGTCTTAGGAAAAATGTATGGAGTGTACATAGATATGTGGAAGTAGATATGTATATGTACCTATAGACTCACCTTAAGAGATACCATAATTGAGAAAAGGCTGAGGTATTACTTGAATTAATGATTTATAAAATATGTATCTTACTAGCACCTCTTATTGGAAGGACATGGAAGATCAAAAGTTTATTTACCTCTTACAAAAAATAGCTTATTTATCTTTATAGCATTTATACGTTTACGATAACTACATTGTACCCAATGTAAGGACGAAATTATATATTTTCTACAATATTTACTTAGGTTAAAAGTGATAGAAAGAGCACTCTACTATGGTACATTAACTTAAACGATAGAAAAATGTCAGAAAATATTATAAAAATGTTAAAATCTCATAAATTGACGGCGAAAGAAAAATATAAAATTTTGCGTATTGACAGATTCGACGGTATCTCAACGTTCTGAATTCTGTGGTGGAATGAAAAGGTATTTTTATTTACTTTTCCAATTTGACTATCCGGCCGATAATATTGTAGTCACGTTGGTTCATAAGATGTCATTCATTAAATGGCAAGATAGTTGACAGCATTCTACTAAATTACATTTGAGGAAATTAATAAAAAAATTACTCCAAAAACTGATATGGTTGCATAGGCACGCGGTGAGCCGCATTTTTTGATAACATAAATATGCTTTACAGCGTAAGTATACTTTAATTTCTTGACTAAAGTAAAAAATGTTCCTAAACTAACAAACAACAATATCAGGCTGAATATAAATTATACTTTCACTAATAGTAATATTAACACTTTTGTATACTATATTATACTTTTGTAATTTTATTTCTATTGGCGCGTTAGGGAAAAAAGATGAGAGTAAATTTTTACGATGCGCGATCTCACTGTCACAAAAAACTGACACCTTGAAGTTAACTAGACCACGTTTTAGTTTTTTCTATTATATTGTCGTGTTGCATGCCATTTTTTCTTTAAGCATAACAAAACGCGAAAGTATTTTTTTAATAAACAATAAAAAAGCTCTTTTACATCTACTGCCTACTTCAAAATCTGAATATAAGTACATCAATTTGAAGTCGATGATGACTTTAAATACCCTTTTCTTCGAGAAATACTCATACCTCGGTGCATTTACCTATAAAATTGCAAATACAATTACTAGATAATGTCTTCTAGTCAGTAAATTGGCAAGACCGGGTAAATTTACACAGATATTTATGAAGGACAATTTTAACAGAAAGCTGTACTATTTTATTATTTCTATGTTTGTTTTTCTTATCTAATAATGCTAACATCACCATTCGAGTTTATACGTTTAGGTAAACAGTACTTTTATCCTGTAACTGAATGTAAAAACGATGTTATTGAAGTAATAAATACATACATACTCATAACATAAACATAGCAGGTGGATATACATATGTACATTAACATCGGAATTTGTACCTCATTTGGACAACAAAGGTTAATTATAGTTATACAAAAATGTATGTATTATATTTTGTTTCGAAATATTAAGCGACTTTCATGATGTGGCAACTTTATGGGAGCTGAGACGGGGGTGTAAGGTGAACTACAATATGAATTTTCAATTAAAAAGCTCTTTTAAAATTAATTTTCAAAAAGTAATTTTATTATATTCTAAATTCAATATTTTAAATGCGCCTCATGATAGGTATTTTATAGACAAAACACATCATATTCATTACTTTTTTTACCATAAATAAGTTAGCGCTTGACTACGATCCCATATGATGTTAAGTGGCGATGAAGTCTATGATGGTAAAGCGCATTAACTTAGTAGAAGCCTATTCACTCTTAACTTGAAGACATTTACATGAAGACATTTACATTGCAATCGGACGGAAACACCGACGCGGTCATCTTTTTTCAGTCCTTCGCGGTATGGGTGATAAAAGACGAGGCGAAGCGCGTCATTCGTACTGGCGGGATGTTAACGACTAAGGGATGGATACCCGCCGTGCGTCGGCTTGTCCGGTGAAGGAATCGGAATGGGGGAATTAAATTGTACAATTCCTTTGCACACTCTCCAAAGTGTATCCTGTAAAAGATCGAGAGGCTGGCAACTCTACGCCTATGCTCGAGGCTTAGGAAGGTGGCCTCAACAAATTTAAGGTCACCATTTAGCCTTTTAGCACGCCTCTCGATTGAATCCAATGCTGACAGATTACATTTGGCAGTATCAGCCCGTATATGGCATAGCAGTACTCCAGACAAGATCTGACCTCATCCTTATAATAGGTTAATTGTTGTTTTGGTGTGAAGTACTGATGAACCTTAACTAGGATACCTAATTCTCTAGCAGCTGTCTCAGCTTTTGACGTAATGAACCGCACATAGCTTAGGTTCGAGGACACCTCTACCTCAAGGAACTGGAGGCGGTCGACACATTTCAAGGATACACCCTGAAAAGTAGGAATCAAGTTGAACTGGTTCCTTTTGGCGGTGAACGGACACGCTCGTATTTTGGTAGGGTTGAATTTCACTAAGTTGGCATCGCCCCAGTTCGAAACTGCCTGTAGTGTTTGACTCTCACCATAGTCTGTTTTTCGAGCTGAATTTGATCTGTACTGGCTCTGTAGTAATTCTCCACAACAAAGCTGTCATCTGTGTATCCATAGATACCAGGCATGAGCAGATCATTAAACTCCGGTATGAGGTCGGAAATTATGTTCCAGAGTATAACCCGGGTAGTCTAGGTACGCCACGCTTGACGGACATAATATCTGCATCTCCGTCGAGAAGAGCAAGTGCGGCTTTTATTTGTTACAAACGTCCGCAGAGTTTCTGATAGTGGTTTATTGTCGTGACAGGTGATCGTCTCTGTAGACCAGTTCTGCCATCAGTCACTAAACAGGCGCACCTCACAAAGTCTGCTGATATTTATTTTTCAACACTTTTTGTTTTGATATACACTATATTATACTTCATGAACTTAGATTCTTACAACTCTCAACTTACAACTCTTACAAACTAAGAGTTCCAAATATTTTGATTATTTTACAGTAAAATATTACACTAAATACTATACTATAAAATCTTATCCTAATGACGATTGGGGAAGGTCATGAGGAGGAGGCCACGGCATAGATAGAGATACATATTAATTATCGTGGTGTTTTCCTCATCTTACGTTCTGCCTTTGCTCACTTATGAAAAGATGCCTTCAGGATGCCCCGGATGGATGGGGTAATACTGTAAACAAGAGCAAGTGCGGCTTAGTCGTAGTAGTCTCGAGGTGTTGATGGACTGGGACGAGATTTGAGTGCAAGCCTCGGCTGCTGGTGAGTTGCACTTCAAGTGAGGGGAAGCGCAGCCGCTGAGTAAACGTTTTTCTTTGCTCATATTTTTCATATTGGGTTTTTCATAGAGTGAATAGGATGGTGGATTGTAGAACGACGCGCAACGTTTTTAATCCAGTGTCGGTGTCAGCGTTGCACTGTCAATAGGGGCTTTTGGAGACCGCAGGTACGCCCGAATCCTCCGGAGATCGTCATCGGGTCCTCTCATCCGGCCGCCAACCAGCATGATGGAGCCACACCGGGATTTTTCTTTACTTAGACCCCTCAATTGTCTACGGTAGGCCAGCGATGTACCGTGCACGCACGCTCTGCCCTACGCGACTAAGCTACTGCAATTACCAACCCTTCACAACCTATCTACTACCGTACCCTATTGCTTAGACCCGTCCTGCATACACCTATAATTACTATCAGTAATATCAACCCTACGACATTTAATCATCGCAGCAGCGTCACCTGGCAAAATATACAAACTTGGTAGTGACTTAGTTTATGATATGCCAACATTTCCTTAAAATATTGTTAATACTGTCAACCTATATGTCAACTTTTTAAAATTGAACAACAACTTTATCACTTCGTTTTGTGAAAACGTTATAAAAACTAAGCATAAATTATTTATTGTCAGTTTTATCAGCATTTCACTTATGCTCGACAAGAAATAAATGTCAAGAACTAATGGACAAGGTATAATAACGACTACTATTTGAAACCGTCAAAAATGGAAAAACAAATTTAGTAACTTAGAAAAAAATCTAGTTTTAGTTATTTTTCACTACAAATATTTACAGCGTTGATATTAAGCAAAGCCTACTAAAATAAAGTATCGATATCACAAATACGATTCGTCATTGAACAATACAGAATATAGAATTCGCAAAATTGAGAACAATATAAACAACAATAGCAGCGTGAATAACAAAATGTATGTTTATACTTCATATTTTGTTATCAAATTTTTTTCTGATAACGCGATTTTCCACCGTTACTAATGAACAAAACGCATTGCCATGTTGATAAAACACCCGTTTTTATAAACAAAAATGCTTAGGCAGACTTATGTACTAAATTGATTCGACAGTTCGCAATTACATAAATAAAATAAACAATTAATTCATATCTTATCTCTTACCTTGCTCCATATTGAATACTTCAGGGTTTGACACTGAATGAAAGACTGAAGTAAACTGGCTTCGCACTACGAAACCTTATACATGACTTTAATTTTATTAGTAGCATTATCTTTATTGCAACGTCAGCACTATTAGCTTATGTATCTTTTATCCAATTAGCACTCTGTCCATCTGTATTTAGAGTCTAACTGCGCAAATCACTATAGTCGTACAACTGGGTTACATAACTTATACTGGTTACTACATATGTGAGTATATCTGAATAAGAGTTCAGGACACCTAAAGAAATAAACATTAAAGTGATTTTAGTAAAAAACTAGCGAAACTGTCCTGGCCCTAGACTCTAGGGGCTTCCATCTCGTCACCAAAAGTACTAGTTGCGTACAATAATTCAAAATTGTAGTTAATTATGGATTCTACCGAGCATCCTTCTGCCTGCATTGTGTTGTCAATGTACTGTGTAAGTAGAATAGTTAATAAGATAGTATAATGACTGAAAGGCTTATTAGCGCATGTTAGACGTATAGTAACATTGTCTCTTTAATAGATACTTACACATAACTACAGGGCAATTAGGCATTTGTGTTTGTTTTATTGTACTTATATGATGTTTAAGTTCTGGATATTATAAAACAAGTTGCTAAGCTATGTTGTAATCGAAGCGTTTATACCCCAGCGGCTTTTTTTCTTTCGTATTGTAATCAAAGAAGTTAAGAATCAACGGGCGCGGTCGGTAGGACAGTAACCGTTTGTGGCAAAAGATTCATGGACACTTTCTTTAGAGTGCGCTTAAGGTCCTGGTTGTTACTCCAGCCGACTTCCGATTTAGTTTCGTTTCATTTAATTTTATTTAAAAACTCATCAAAATGTCAGATACCTTAGTTTGCTGTAGATATGACGAACGTGTTAAACAACTGATAACACTGTCTGTTAGATAATTGTTTTATAGTCTCCAGATATGTTTAATGAATTCATGTTACTTACATCAGTGATAAAACACTTTTCACACGAGAAACTAATACATTAGATTGTGTATTTTTACTTTGTACCGTACATTGTATATCGTATCGACAATCACACTTAAGACTTTCTTTTTATAGTCATTACATCTTATGTTAGCGTTTGTCTACAATAACAGAAGAACAAAGTATATGAGCATGGGCACATCAACAATTCCACTATTTATTTATTATGTATTGAAACATACATTGGTAATGTAACAAAAGGCGGACTTAATGCTAAAAGTATTCTCTGTCAGTCAAAAATGTCTGACCTACAAAGGGAACATAAATATCTAAATCCCTTTCAATTTAACCCACTTCCCAGTGTTCGATTGATAGACATTTTGAATAGTTAAATTGGATCACAGAGCAATGTAACGATATCATAAAGCAATGCTGAGCCTGATGTATATTAACGCACATCGAACGCAACGTTAAGTGGCTAAAGTGTACCGTGTATGTACCTAATTAGTAGCTACATGATACACTTGTGTTAATTTCAAGTGCGGGCAGAAAGTGGATGGGTGTTTGAAAAATCACGAGCAATCTCAAGTTTCAGAGGGCACGTAAAGCCGTCGGTCCTGGAAGTTATCGTCAAAAGGTAGCAGTTAAATCTTATAGGATTTTTTTACACTATATTATGCACTATACACTAGAACGGAGAACTATACAATTGCGGAGAACGTAATGCTTCGCAAAGAGGCGGCGGAGAGAGAGCGTGAGGACACTAGAGACCTCGCAAACGGCGTAGAAGTCGGGCTTACGGCCTGCACCTCCAGCCCCCATAATAATAGCCGGTCGGGCTACGGATACAGGAATACGTCGTCCGTCTGTCCAAACGTTAAAAACAATACCATACACTACAACAGGGTTGTAGGGTAGCATACTTCTATGCCTCCTCAGTCATGAAAGGCAGCTCAGTAGTGACCATTAAATGGTTGCATTATGGTACAAAATACAATAGTTCTTAAAAGTTCCTTGTGATGTCTATCGTTCCAATAACAAATAGAAGTACGTACATTATGTTCATAATATTTCCCGTACCAATCCACGATGGAGTTGCGTAGTGGAGTATGCTCTAGGCCTCCTCATTATAAGGAGCGGGCCGTGCTCGGTAGTGGCCTATCAATGGATTGAAGCAATTTATAATAAATAAACCCAGATAATATTGCTATAGTATTTATCGTTCACTTGTAACACTTATTATAAGTGAGGTAGGGACTTGGTAAAGTGAAGGATTGCGAGGTCAATTCTGGGACGAGGGTATTTATGTAATAGATAAAAGCTTTAGATTAATTATTAATATCATTTGCGACATATTAGTAACTATATTCCGCTTCGTTTTGCTCGTATGGTATGTTGATAAACGTAGCCTGCGTTTCAGACTAATCTCTCTGTGAAATGTCATAGAGCACGTCCAGTTTCACGTAGTAACGCAGTTCGCACGTAGTTAAGTTTAACGAACGTCCATTCATCCATTCATTTATCCTCACAAACAAGGATGTGATTCATATGATTGTTTGTAGGGTCGGCCTACGGCATCCCTTCGTACGTACCTCTGTGTCTACGTACATGTTCGAGCTCCTAAATGGATGAATCAATTTTGATCAGTGCTCGGTGTAAATTTAATCTGGAATTTATCCCGAGTATATTTAATGGTTAAACGAATTTACCTGTAAGCGAAGTTCTACCATAATTATACGAATGGTTCGTATTAATTAATGAAAGTGTTTGAATTCTGTGTGCAGTTGATAGAGCAAGAAGTGTTGCACATTTTCTTGTAAGGTTTTCTAACGAAAAATTTTTATTAGGATACCGTTTTGAAAGATATGTTAGAACAATTGAGGTATCCCATGTCGTATTGTATTTTGGGTGAGGTGGCCGTAGTCCAAACACACCCTTAAAAAATCTAGCTATCCTGTCGTCTTGTGACATATATGGGCCCAAAATGAGAGCTAGAGCCGACCTATATGAATTTAGAGTTCCGTATTGACACCCTTTATTATAAGCTTCGGTAAGAAAAAATAGGACATTGGGTATTGATGCCCCGTACAGACTGCAGTTATTTTGGCAAGAAAATTTGTGCCATCTCTTTAGCGCAACGTCGTATTACTTACAGCAATTGTCAGACAGAGAAGCCAGTATTATGTCAGTTGTAGTGTGTAGTGTCAGTGTTGCGTCGCAGATACGCCGCCCCCATAATACTCCGGCAACCAGGGTAAGGTGCCTTTGTATGTTCTGGTTGCTGGAATGAGATGCAGAAATGCACAGATTAAACTTTAAGATGGTGGGCTCTGATATTAACAAGCGTAAGAACAGTGGATACCACGGTTGTGTGGTATAATTATGATCCCCTTGGCTCTATCTGCTACGATTTTTCTTAAAGTTTTGAGTATGATGGAGAAAGGTGCGAAAGCGTAGAAGAAAATATTTGTCCATGTTATGCTAAATGCATTAATAGCATGTGCCTCTGGATCGCGATGCCAAGAAATGAATTTTCTATATTTTGTGTTTAATCGACTAGCAAAAAGATCTATTTCTGGTTCACCATAATTATGAACAATCAGTTAAAAGGCGCTGTCTGTCAGTTCCCATCCGATGTCTGGGTGAGTTCGTCAAGATGCTGTATCGGCAATAGTGTTATCAGATGATTTTATATATGAGGCAGTTACAAATACAATGTCGCGTGTTTCACACCATTGCCAAATATCATTGGCAATCCTTGTAAGGTGTGGGAACTGAATACCACCCATGCGATTCCCGTAAGCTGTGGAGTTATCGATGCGAAGCAAAATTTGGACATCATTAAGATTTTTTGCAAATATTTTGAGGCCAAAAAATCCTGCAAGTAATTCTAATTTTGTTTATGTTGTTGTTATGTTGTTGTTTATGTTGTTTTGTTTATGTTTTTCTGATGGTGACCACGTTCCACTAGCTGTGTAAGGCCCGCACGCTGCTCCCCATCCCGTCGTTGAGGCGTCAGTGAAGATCTCAGCGTGGTACTTGTCATTTCTTATTTTACGTACAGAAGTTTCTATGGATCGTATCCACCATTTGAAATCTGCCATTAGGAAATCTGGTAAAGTAATGGCTTTATCACAGTCGGCATCATTTTTTAAATTTATGAATTTACAGTGTTCGTATTCTTTAGTGTATAAAATTCCGTATTCGATTGCCGGACAAGCAGATATTAATAAGCCAACAAGTTGCGCAAATTTACGGATTTTGCACACTTTTAGTTTCATCATGATTGATAGTTCGTTTTACAATGCGAAGTCTTTTTTCTATTGGTAGACTGATTTCCAATCTTTTGGAGTCGATGTAGTATCCTAGAAGTTTACAGGACTTGGAGGGTATAACGGTACTTTTTTCCTCATTTATGATAAAACCAAGGTTTGACAGAAACTTTTTTGTAATGATAATGTTATTGAGGCATTCTGAATAGGATTGTCCAAGAAGTAAAATATCACCTAAATAAATGGTGGATAGGTTTCCACACATTCGGAGTAATTTAATTACAGGCTTCATGATTTTCGTGAAGATGAATGGGGCAGTATTCAAACCGAATGGTAA
>DWJZ01005260.1:0-14274 GCA_018249125.1 Asbolis capucinus | reverse complement strand
GAAAAGTTTGAGCTGGGTGGGAATCGAACCCACGACCTCCGGTGTAGTAGTCAGGTTCACTAACCACTAGACCAACCCGCCTGTCAACCTGCCAACAAATGAAAACTTATTGCATAAAACTTTGAGACAACCAACCAAGTTGAGTGGGAAAGCGAATCCGAGCAATATTCATATTGTAAAGGTGCCCTTAAAAAAAGTCCAAAGTCCCGTAAAACACCTCAATTACTGAGAGTAACCCAAAATTGTTTTTGTAAAAATAATAAATAAATTTATAAAGTAATATACCTTCCATAATAATAGTATTAATTCCGTAATACTTTTTAATTCTATATAACAAGCTGTTGTACCTTGACGACTAAAAAATCCCCCCTTCCCCCAATTTAAGGGATAAGTAGAGATACTTACTCTTATTTTTTCTATTTATTAGATAAGTAAGTGTACTTACGTGTACTTATCCCCTTAATTTGAAACTAATTTATATATGTATAACTTATACACAATCCCCTGCCTCCCCTAGACCAGACGCTGGGTACACCCAAAGTGATGTATCAAAACCGTTACAACATACGCGAAATACAACTCCACTATTAACTATAATTACAGTGTAATAGTGATGTTATCATTATCGTTATGCAACGGCATGTGATGTTCGCACGAGATGTTGTCTTGTGAGATTACATGGTCAATGTCGGCGTGACTCATGTGGTGTAAGTTGTGAGCGCAGCGGATTGGGTTTAATTTACTGGTAGTGCTGTTGGTGAATAAATAAATATAATAATAGCTTAATATAAAAATAATGAATTACAGGTCATTTATTTCTGTCTAAGTCTAAATCTAATTTCTGTTAGAGTCAACGCCAACTGCGAGTTAAAAATGTGTGCGAATGACAAACCTACATGAAAGCCCATATAGCCAAGCCTTACCATAAGAAACATTGTGCTGGAACGTAAGGTGTGGTACGTAATTTTACGGTTTTTAGTTATTTTTCTATGACATAGTGGTAAGATCTTTATAATTATAAAATTATTCGCAAAATATATAACTTGCGAAACACCTTATTCTGGAAACGCTTTCTTAGTACGCTATACATGTAAATAATTGACGGTTACGGGTTAGTCGAATTAAGACTTAAATCCGATTGCCTCTATCTCTGAGGTATTTTCCGAACAACGCCTATTAAAAATAGGGCAATTGCATTAAGAAAGCTGTCAACAATCACATAATACCTACATAATGCAAACATCGAATGTTTAGTATAGTAAATGATAACATTTTAAAACTTCAGATTTAGTACCATCAATCTTATTCATTAAAAATATCAATCATACTATACCTAATCCATAACTAAAAAAAATTTTGTAACTTTAATATGAGACGAGATATAATAAAAATCATGTGGCGACATGAAACAAAACACATTTTAAATATAAAAGGTCCAAGTGTTTTTTTTTTAACTATAAACGCTTGCTTCTTTAACTTGATTCACATACTCACACACTACTCACACAGACAGACCGGCAGACGAGATGGCCGGCAGCTGACCGCCAATTATATGGCTCGTGCCGATTTTGATACTTGAATTAATTAATATATTCCATTCCACTTTCGTTATTAATTGGTAATAAATTCCAATCTTATTTTACTTTACATCTGCAGTTTCGACCGATGCCCTTTTATTTTTATAATGAATAAAATATTAGTGAATATTAATTATACTGCAATATCTTATATGTATATAAAATTCTCGTGTCACAATGTTCGTTACCTCCTCCGTAACGGCTTGACCGATATGAAATTTTATTTGCATATTAAGTAGGTCTGAGTACCAGCTACTATCTATTTTTTATACCCCTAAGCGATAAGGAATGTCCACCCCTAAATTTTTTTTTTATTTTTGAACATTTTTATTTTTTTATAAAGTGGCATAAAAAACACATGCAACCTTAAGTTTTCAGCTTTGGGTCATCAAACCCTATTTTTCATTAGTCATTTTAGTAATTTAATCAATTGCAAGACAACGTTTGCCGGGTCAGCTAGTATAATTTTAATGTAAACTGCAAAATTATACAATACTGCAAAATAAAATTATAGTTATTAATTATACATTAGACTAATTATAAATGTTAAGTAAATATTCAGATTATTATACAACTTAGTTTTATTCATTGCTCATTCCTCGCAAATTATAGCCTGATAGAGGTCGCTGCTTTAGCAATAATACCACCGATGTTTTCGTAATAATAATATGTACAGATTGTAATTATTGTGTACAGTAAACTTAAAAAAAAACTTTAATGTATTTTATTTATGTAATGTTCCTGACCTAAAGACCTACATTTAATTGATGTCTAGCATCTCGTAAGATTTAGTAACATTTTGTATCTAAGCGTTGTCTTAAGATCGTAAGTGTAACTTGTAACAATACACATTCGTAAAGTAGAGAAAGATACAAATTATTTATTTAATATTTCATGTACCATAAAAAACGACCGCTAGTGGCAAAACTTACTGGTACGTAAAGCCATCGGTTCCAAGCCATTGGGAAGGAATTACGGAGGCATAAAACCTTCCGACACTTGGGCTGGTCACTAACACCTTGCTGTAGACCTCCTCAGTATAAGAGACCCGTGCTCATTAGTGGGCCACCATGGGTCTGAAGCAGCACAATGAACAATAAAGACGCCTTTTAAATTACCTATAAATAATACCAGGAGTTAACAATCATTATCAAACCAACAGATATGACAGCCGGGTGTTAATAACAAAAAGAAATAAAGAATTAAATATCAACAACTCTTAATTGGAATAAAACCTTTAATTAACATTACATTTATACCCAAATAGTAGCAACATTTAATATCTTATCAAACCTTGTGGTTATAGATACTCCATACCGTTCATTTAATGTCTTACTAAAATACTAAAGGCGATTATAAAAGAGTGAAAATTTGGAGTATGAAAAGTGTTTGTCAAAAAATGTTACATTCTCTGGTTAAGTTTGTATTATTTATAAAGCTGCTGACAGATAGGTAGGACTACCGAGACTAGGCTTTATCAAAGAATTCATTTAAATATATTTTTTAAATATATTATTAGTAACTCAAGTACGGACTTTGTATTGTAAAATTTTGACTTTCGTTAAGTGAGTTTTTGGTTCTTAGACGAAATTAACAGTTTTCATTTCAATTCATTTCATTTAAAGCTACTAATATCGCTGAATGTAGGGGAATAAAAATTTACCTACGCCTACGCCCTATTCTAAGATCTATCACATAAATAAAGAATCATAAAAATAAGAGAAGTTTGACCACCAACACGGGAATAAGTTTTTTACATGTTAGACAGTATTACCATACAATTAATGAGATTATAATACAATATTCTTTATTGTGAACTTAAGAAAACACATGAGTAAAATCATTTTTTTTTAACGCAATCAGCGCCTTATGGCCGTTTTCTTCCAGGAAACCTTAGCGTGGAGGATGTAATCGAAGGAGGAATGTAAAGAAGTATGCAAAGTAGAAGGAATGTAATGTAAGGAAGAAGGAAGGAATGTAATCGAAGTGCTATAAACGGATTTTTTTAAATTGATCTGAATTATTTTTATTACGATTAAAACAAATTAATAGCTAAATATAAATTTAAACTAATACAATAGTGAAAACTGCTTTTAAATCAGACTAGCCTTTTCTAAGATTACTGAGCCCAAGAATACAGACAGTCGATCTCAATCCATTTCGGCACACCATTGAGCACGGGTCTCTTCTCTGAATTGAAAGGTTAAGGCAATATTCCACCACGCTGGCGTCTGGTGGAGTGCGGCTTGGCAGATATCACACAACTTTGAGTTTTGCAAACTCCCCGGCATGCAGGTTTTCTCACAATGTTTTCCTTCACCGTTATAGGGAGTGACATTTAAATCATTAAAACGCATATAACTCCGAAAACTCAGAAGTGCACGCCCTGGGATTCGAACCCGCACCCCCCGAGTAGGAGGCCGAATTCTTAACCACTAGGCTATCACCCCTTTTTTTGTGAGTGTGTCTTATCTAACCTAGTCCATCAAGTATCAAGACCGGTGAGTCTCGCGCACGCGCCGCGGCAGATGTCCGCAGCATCTGGCCACGCACACAGGAACAATCATCTCGTGCCACGCACACTAGCGCAACAACCTGTCGGGAACAGCTGATGGCTACCTGCGTGGCTTTCTTTTTTAAATGTAGGAAACGGGAGTGCGTTTTTATGAAATGCCTTGTTGTCGAATAAGATTTTTATGAATTGGAATTTTTTTATTCGATTTTTAAAAACACTTTTCGAACCATTTGATTTTAAACTTTCATCGTTGTGGTCACAAATTTTTTTTAAACTTTATAGGGTACTCACGATTATTACTATTTATACCGATATTTCGACCCAGTTGCATGGTTCATGGTCACGGCAGATGCATGAAATTTAAAATACACCATGCTAAAGATGAAAGTGAATAAAATTTTGCATATTAGTACACAAATTCATGAAAATAACCTCAGGCCAGAATGACACCCACAAGGTGATTCTGTTGACTGTGTACATGCAATGTTACTGGAACTCACTATAGACGTTTTTCGCGTTGATATTTCATACCAATTGCATGAATAAGGTATTTCTTGTTACCTTATGGCAGGGTTACCCAACCTTTTTCAAATGCGAACCCCTAGCGCCACTTTATTATGATTCGCGGACCCCTAGAAATAATACAAAAAAATCTCTCACATACCTTCTTATATAACATTCTAATTAAAGGTTAAAAGATACAGTAAGGAGAAATCAGCAGAAATGGTCCAGTTGTCACGAGTGGGTGACGCGTGACCAATTGTAAGGTTGGTTGTTAGCGGCAAATTGATACTGTGGCGACACTGGCCACTGGTGTCAGTTAATGTTGGGATGCTATTCGACGTTGTCCATTCAGCGCGTCTAGAAAAATGTCTTTTCTGTTATCGTTGACGGCAAAAATTATGTATCTGTGTAGATAGACCATTTCCAGGAAATTAACATAGGATACATTTTATCCCGATTGTAGGTTCCCCCGGGATAACGTGCACGTTTATATGTTTAACAGATTAAGATGAAACTTGGTACAGAGATAGATTATAGTCTGTAATAACACATAGGCTGCTTTCATCAACACATTATGCTGGCGAAGCCACGGGCAGAGTGGTATTCTTATAAAGCGCAAATAAATAAGATTCAATATTCCCCAAGTTCCAGGGGGGATTTCGAGGGACATCTGTCTGGAACGTCTGTATTGTTTGGTATTTCATAAAACCATCCACAGCGTGTCATTAGAATAGAGCGCAATATCCGCAGTGCTTCTATATAATCATGAAGAAATCTGACGGTCGTAAAGGAATTGAGGTGATTATATTGCCAGTGTACTAGGTTACGACGGCAATTTGGTGAATTCCGTCACCAGACGCGCTGAAGTTAGAATCTTCTAGAACTGTATGATTTCGCAAAGTTCGTAGTAGTTGGTAAGATTGGGCACATTTTGGGTAAGAGGTATGCGTGGCATAGGAGGAAAAGTGAGAGTACAGGATCAAGTCATTGGAATATATGTTTCTTTTCCTCTCTTTCGCCCCGTCGTTAACGTACATATATTTCTAATAGAATATAAAATTCTCGTGTCACTATGTTAGTACCATACCAAACCATACTACTCTGAAACGGCTGGACTGATTTTTACGAAATTTTATTTGCATATTCAGTAGGTTTGCGAATCAGCTATTATATATTTTTTACATCCCTAAGTGATAAGGATTGACAACCCCAATTTTTTTTTTGAATTTTTGGACAAATTGATGTTTTTTTGATTTAAGTGGAATTGAAACTAGATACAGCACTAAATTTTCACTCTTCTATCGCCAACCCCTATTTTTAGTAGTCGTTTTAGTACTTTAAGTAATAGAAATTACCTCGAAATAATTTAATTGGCAAAACACCGTTTGTGGGTCAGTTTTTAATTAACTCTGAACGCTTTACAATATGAAAATGTAACTTTCTGCTTCTATTCCTATAAGGGATTAATAAAAAAAAATCTAGTGCAATAACATACAATATTGTGGTATACTAATAAAGTTATCGATGTTTGGCATCGACTTCATCTGATGATAACAATAATGTGGTTATTGTCGCCTGTTATATAATGATTTGGCCATTTATTTCTCTGTCATTCAGGAATAGATACATCATCTCAACCTATCCCGGCCTACTATTGAGCACGAGTCTCATCTCTGAAAGAGAAGGATAAGGCCATAGTCCACCACGCTGGCCAAGTGCGGTTGGCAGACTTCACACACCATAGTTTTGCAAACACTCCAGCGTGCAGGTTTCCTCACGATGTTTTCCTTCACCAATATACCGAATGACATTTCAATGTTTAAAACGCACATAACTCCGAAAATTCAGAAGTGCGCGCTCTGGGATTCACTCATACCCCTAGGAGGCTGAATTCTTAACCACAAGGCTATCACCGTTTCTGGAATAGTAACAAAATACATAAACTTCTTAAGGACCTACATAATATTGATGAGACACCCTAAAATTGCCATATTACAAAACATTTAATATTTAAACTGATCAGTATCGCGTTTCCGTTCTTTGCCGAACCAATTTAATGTGACTTAATGTAAATAAATGCAAATGGCCGCCGCCGTTACCTGATTGCCTGAGCTTGGCGCCAATTCATAATGAAACGGTTTTCTAATAGTTTTTGTGTTATTTAAATATCGAACTGGAATTTGAAATTGGAATCACGCATCCGTTGCAATGTAATATTGTAATGTGTCGTTTTTTTTAATGGAAAGACCAAAGGCACGATGGTTAGCATTATTGAATAAGACAAAATAAATATTTAATTAATTGTGGATTGATTTTTATTCAGTGGTAATTCTGGCTGGGTTTGTCTTAAATATAAGGAAAACAATCACTGTTAGAGTCATAGACATGGTAACATCAAACACCTTTTTAGCCTGTCCATCTATAATAGTTTTTCTTTTAAATTTATTTCATCTGATACCGTAATGTTTTTTTTTCAGATTTCCAGAGCCTACTGTTTTGCTAAAAGGGAGGATCTGTAAATCATAACTTTAAAGTGCAATATGTTTTTATTGAATTAGTTCAAAAAATGTTATAAGCCCCTTATCTAACAATATCCAGCGCCATTGGTTTAAACCAATAGGGACTCCTTGTCAGTAATAAAAAAAAAACATTATTTTATTGTACCACTTTCTTGCAGTAAAGAAGTGTACACATTGTATTTTACTTGACTTCCATTACTACAAGATTAAAAAAAGAAAAATCTTTTTAATTTCTTTCTTGATAAAGTAAAAAATAAAATTCGAGATGTCGACATAATTAAGAATCAGCTGGACAAAAGAAATAAAAGACAGAAATAAGACGACGTACATATATCATGGCCTCATTAGGTCAGTTGACCCTAAAAACAAAGCAATCTTGTGATCTCTGGACTGGTCCAGAACGCAAGGTGCACGCGCACGCGCCGTACGTACAGACGACGCACCTGCTGAGTCAATGCACCCAAGGAATCACTTTTTTAATCTGTTGCCAGTTTCTACTGGTGTTGGAGTGAGAAATTGTGTTATATAATATTTTTTTTTACAATTTTTTATTCAGTTTTTTTAAATAAAAACAATAACAATTTTTAATAAAAAAATATAACAATTATTATTACAAAACTAAAATATTTTAATTATGAAAAAAAAATTTTCAATAAAAAAAATTTAAGTGACCGAAACAATTTTTTTTTTACTTTATTGCACTTTATACCAATACAGGATACAAAATGCGAACTCAATGCTAATAACATTCTCGGCCACTAGACCTAGTAGTGGTAGGACATTGTAGGCGGTTGCAGACCTGTACTGCTACAGTAATAGTGGACATGAAGTGAGAAATTGACTTAAACAAGCCAGCCAATTTTTTTACCTTGTTTTTAATAAGAAAATGTTTCATAAATAATAAAAAATAGATTACAGTCAGGAATAACATACAATTTTTTATAATAGAATATTTATGCAGAAACTGGATATAATATGATTGGAACAGGAACGGAAAAAATAAGAGAAAGTGGTTAAAGTTCGGATGCAATAAAATAATTTTCGACCATCCTTCCTGGGTCCTTTACCCTTAACTACATCGCATTCTCATTAAGGCATAGGGTAGAATATGCAAACGAAAGACTCTTTTTTTGCGCCTAGACCAAGAGAAAGAACTACCCTCCGGAGATGCGCAGGAAGGTGGCGCTCATGCGTACCAACACAGCCGGCTGCACTGGTTATGTGGGACTCGCGATAGGTCTAGCCGCCAAACACCTCCTGAGACTGGCTTTGACCTTTAAGCTTCTGAGCCTTCATCGGAAGCGACTCAAACTTGGAGAGGTGGGGCGAAGAAAGACCCGTGCTCCTTAGACAATTATTTAGTTAAAGACATTGCTAAATAAAAAGAAGTATGTAAAAATGGTTTTAATGACACACATTAAAAACGGTTGTACCTACTCAATAAGGAATATATAAGATTACACACAGTCGTAAAATGTCGTAAAACGAAGGAATTCTTTTAGTATTACGCTTAAGAATACTTTATGTAAATTGTAGAGATATATTGCGATATTTAGTATAAATTTTCGTAGACCGCATATAATTTTTTGGATTCATTTCAGCATTCTATTTATTATGCGTCTTCCCTCATAACTGACAAGACCTACACTCCACCACGCCCCAGTGCGGACCGTAATTAAACATTAACTTTTCTTTCAAACTAGCTCTTAAGTTTCCTTCGCAAAATTACTGACGATTTGAAAGTTGCATGAAAGATTTCATACTGCGGCATACGTGACGTTGAGCAAAGACGTTGGAGCTGGTTGTAATCTTCCGATAACAGTCGCTGGACGAAGCAGAGGGCTACAAAAGTTTCTGTTCGATTACAATGTAAATGACTTCCTGAATAGGCTAATACTGGCTATGACAGGCTATGACAGGCTGGTTGGTCTAGTTGTTAGTGAACATGACTGCTACACCGAAGGCCGGGGGTTCGATTTCCACCCAGGTCAAACTTTTCTGTGATGAACAGGAATGTTTATACTGTGTCTGGGTGTAAATATCTATATAAATATGTATTTAAAAATATATATAAATAAATAAATAAATATCTTTGGACAACTCACACACGGCCATCTAACCCCAAACTAAGCGTTAGCTTGTGCTATGGTGATCAGAGAACTGATAAACATACATATATTTTTTTAAAAATACATACTTATATATCCGTTTTCGTATCCGCGGACCTAGACACGAAATATCCGTATTCGTATCCGTGGATCTAGACACTAAATATCCGTATTCGTATCCGCGGACCTAGACCTGAAATATCCGTATTCGTATCCGCGGACCTAGATAAATATCCGTATTTGAATCCGTAACCGCGGATATACTCATACATACGTACATTTCTAACGCTCTACACAAGCTAACAATATAAAATCTAAAGTGGAACGCATGTAATAACAAGCAATTCCTCTTTTAAATATCAAGTTACGCTCAGATGCTCAGTTTATAAAGGTATTTCCGAGCTTTGATCTCGTACAACCGACGAATGAATGTGTGATCCGTGTGCAGAATCCATTCGTCAGAGTATATTTGCCTTCGCATAATGCTAGACGCGGACGGGATTATAAACGCACCATGCATCACGACTTATGTCCACGGTACACCACGGTCCGGTAAATATAACAGCTAGAATCGGGTTTTACGTTAAATAACTGAGCTTTTTATCTATTCTAATAATAAAACTGTAACGGAGTCAATTCTGTACGTTGGGTATTTTTCGGAAATTTTGATGCTGCTGTTTTTGATGATGCTTTATAATCGATATAGAGACCAAAATTATATTTTTTGGATTTTTGTCCGTCTGTTCGAGCTTCACGCAAACACCACTACATAAATTTAAATGAAACTTGGCATAGTCGTAGTTTATATTCCGAGAATGGTTATAGGATATGTCTTATCCCAGAAAACTGCTTTGTTCCTGAGGGACAATAGGTTAATTATTTTATCTTATTCCTCGACAGCTGCCGGGCAACGGCAGATAAAAAATAATTATAGTAAAAAATAAATGAACATTTTCGGAACAATAATAATGTTAATATAAAATATAGATAACCTATTAAGAAACATATGTATGTTTAATTATCTGTACTTTAATACACATATCTAAAGTCTATTGTTCTTTTTCAAATGTAACTCCGTTCCAGATTCATAGCTCGTTATTTAATTTCGACCAAATTACTTTTTATATATAATATTTTAGCATAAAAAACTAAGTAAAAAATTTACAATAATTTTACCCAATTAAAAAATAAAAATACTGATAAAATATAGTATTATAAAATTATAATATGATTATAATATTAAGTATGAAGAGGCTAAGAAAATAATTATATTATAATTTTAGTGATCGTCAGCAAAATATTTCAGTGGACAAGGGCCCCGCGCAGCGACCGTATTCACGGCGGTTCGCTGCGTGAACCACAAACAATTTTTCCCCATACTTTTAATCTCAACAAGATGAACAGAATGTACAAAGTTAATATATCAACTCAACTGTATATTAGTTAAATAAAAAATTATAATAATGATTTTTTTACAGTTATAGAAGGAATTTCTTAAGTAATGACAAGTACAGTCGTATTTAGTCCAAGATTAGATAAACAGTTATGCCAAATAAAAAATCTTATATGTATATCATATAACGGGAATTGTTCGATACCAACCTAATTGTCTTCCAATCAAGAGTGATTAGGCTAAATTAGTGCTTTTTACCATCTAAGATCGCTGTTTGCCATCAGGCAGTATCGCGGTTTAACTTATAGAATGTAACAAAAGGTAACCGAGTTCTAGACTAATAATAAACGTGTAACGGGGTTCTGTATATTCAGTATTTTTATAACATTTTGATGCATCGATATAGAGACCAAAACATTTTTTTTTTATTTATTGTCTGTCTGTATATCTGTTCGAGTTTCACGCGAAAACCATCGGACAGTTTTTGATAAAACTTGGCATAGTCGTAGCTTAAAACCCGAGAATAGTTATAATATATGTACATATGTATATTTTATCTCAGGAAATGGCTTAGTTCCAACGGAATAATAATTTAAAATTAGTATGGCAACACCGAAACCAAAGGACCAATTTAGATGAAATTTAGCATATTTGTGGCTTATGTAAGGACAATGGTTAAAGGATATTTTTTATCCCAGAAAACTGTTTCGTTCCCGCGGGATAATGGGTTAAAGTTAGGCTGGCAACTCTGAAATGACTGGACAACTCTTCTTCCGAAGTGAAGCGAAAGCAATTTCTAGTTATTATAATCTTATAGTAAGTAATGTAAATCATACCTTGTGTTTGGAGTAAAGTACTCGATACACTATAGAGAGACCCGACCCCAATAGTGGGACAGTGGGTCTGCAATAATGACTGTGCTGACTCCGTGGGAAATCCATACTAACTGTACCCAGTACTATATTTCAACGCATATCACGAAACAGGTGTGTAGAATGTACTGCGTCTTTTGTCCGTGGTCGTAGCAAGGGACCGGAACAGGAAGCGGTTTATCTATGCTCCGGAACCAGGGAAGACGTAAGCTCGCTCCGGACCGCGCTGCATTCTTTACCCCTCACATTCCTACTGAACTACGACTATTTTGGAGTACTTTTTATACTTAAATATTAACTAAAGCGTTACCTGATATTTGATGTTTTTTAGTTTCTTTACTTATTTAATTACTAGCTTTTTTCTGTAATTAGTATTTCATCCCCACTACTAGTCGAAGTTTTTAATAACCTCTAGAATATATATTAGCGTTCTTAGTCCTGTTGCTTGTTTTGTAAGTTATCGAAAAGTTTAGCAATAGCGGGTAAGATCGGCAGGAATGGGTCACCGCTAGTGGTAAAAATATAATGGGTGTCTCCGTGCTTCGGAGGGCACGTAAAGCCGTCGGTACCAGTTGTTGTCGTTAGATATCAATACAGTCGTTGTTACAGGATTTGTAATTACGTTTACAAGTTTTTAATTGCTGGTGTTATTAATTATGAAATTACTGTTAAATAAGAAACAAACAAAATACTAACATCCACAAATATTTTATTTGTCTAATATTTTCGCAACCGAAAATGTCCAAAGCCGTACATTTCATTCGGTATGCAGTGGTAGCTAGCTGAACTCGCCAAAGTAGGTTACATTTGACTCCCACGAGAACCTCTATTACACCTACTCCTAGTGATAACTTCATATACTGGATTTGTCATCTATTTTACTGTGAAAGACTGCTTTAAATGTGAGGAATTCTAACCAATATTATGTGAAAATGTAATATTTGATGAGTTTAGTAGTAAGTTTGAATTGTTCATAGCCCGGGGCGACTTTTCGCGATCGACTTTAAGCGTTCGAAAAGGTTAAGCAACCGCGGGCGCGTTCCGTCAGTGGATGTGTGATCGTTAGTGATAAAAAAAATCATGAGCACTTGCTTCGGAGAGCACGTGAAGCTGTCGGTCCTGGTTGTTATGGTTGGAGGTCTTTGAGCGGCTTAAGTACTTCCCACACTTGATTTTGCCAATAACCTCTTCACCGATACTCTGGGGCAGCGTGGTATACCCTAGCCCTCCTCAGTATGAGGAAAGACACGTGCTCAGTAGTAGGCCCTCAATTGTAGCAACACCTTAATTAAATATTCGATGGGCTCGTTTTTTTTTCTGGTATATCGTCGAAAGGACAAAAGAAGACGTTACGTATGTTTCAAGTAAAACTTTGAAATACACTCCCTTGTTCTGTCATCTTAGCGTTGTCATTTCAGAATGGCTTATAAACAAGATTTATTGAAAATATTTAAGGACACAAGCTTTTATCATAGATCCATAATATAAAAGAAAAACTAAAATTTCGTTACTTTATTGATAGCCGTTGAGGAATTAAATTGTCTGGAACCAAACCTGACCGCAGTATCAGGTCATGCTCATCATAAAAATGCATGATCAGGATGGGAAGTTTATGCTAAATTTCAGTTCCGTGGTGTAAGAGGAAGTGGCTCTAATTAAGCTTGCAAGATTTGACCTTAACACTTAACAAACAAAAATACAAATATACCAACATACTAATATACATCATGCTAATAATTTCACCGTGTTAGTATTATCAACATGTTAATAGTACCATCATGCTAATATAATCACCATGTTAATATTATCAGCATATTAATATTATCATAATGCTAATATTATCAGCATGTTAATATTATCATCATTATAATGTTATCTCCATGTTAATATTGTCATCATACTAATAGTGCCATCATTCTAATATTATCACCATCCTAATATTTTCAACATGCTAATATTATATTAATGCTATACTAGTTGATATACTAATGATTATACTATCTCCATGCAAATTTTATCACTGTATATTTAAACTTTAATATGACAAAATACAATCACAAACCGTTTGTCCGCTCGCAAGCCAGAAGAGGAAGCTTCTTATCGTGAATCCGGAACTGAGGAATACGTTCACTTTGTATGCCACCCCATTCCTTTGCATCGCGATCCGGCCGAATCCGATATATAAATAATTGTTTTTAAGTTTATTTTATAACAAAATATATTCTTGTTAATGCTAAATGGTAAAAATATTCTTGGGGGTTGGTTATAGTAAAATAGAAATATTAAGAAAACTAGCTGATCCGGCAAACGTTGTTCTGACATAAATGATTGAACTGGCAGGGTACAACCAAAATCCAGGTTATAAAATATCCTAAGATTAACTACATATATTTCAGTATCCCAAAGCAAAGTGGTGAACAACAGTTTTATAGAAGACATCACTATCTTTAAATAGTCCGATACACCATATTATTATGTCTAAAAGTTACAGTTATGTGACAATAACAATTTTTTTCTAGTAACTGGTCCTTTCGAGGCGAAGTGCGGGCAGTTGGTAGTAGTACATATGATATTACAAAATCTATGCTAATAATAAAAGTGTAGGAAGTAAAATTCTGTACTTTAATTTTTTTTAAGTTTTAACTCAGAAAGGCTTTCCAGTCGATATACTATTTTTTTTATTTTTGTATGTCTGTTTGTTTGTTCGAGCTTCACGCAAAAACCCCTGGACAGATTTAGATAAAACTTGGCATAATCGTAGTTTAAAACCCGAAAATGTTTATAGG
>DWJZ01005259.1:0-14275 GCA_018249125.1 Asbolis capucinus | reverse complement strand
ATAATGGTTGTGACATACTTGAAATAACCAAACAATAATCTGCGCCGCGTCCTCGCAGTCGGCAGCTATGAAGCTGCATTCACGGCGGAGGGAGCTAACGGCGTGCAATTTTCGCTGCATCTTGAGAGGTGTTTACCCATTCCATAAAACGTCCATTCAACTTCCACGGGATTGAATAAAATAGTCAAGTTGCCACTTCATAAATACTTGAAGTGCTCAAGTTTCCCTCACGTCGTGATAACCTGACATGGCGCAAGTTCTGCTGTAAAATTTATATATTACTTTACGATAGTGTATACTGCAGATCCGAGATGATCTGTGACTTCCACATGTACTGAGACATTCACGAGTGCCACTGATGATCATTACCGTACGAGTGTCGTTAATTTTCCGAGCAGTAGAGTCATACTCCCGGTACCCACCGTATATTTTGGTAGTACCTATTTAGTAATCATTTTCGGTGAGCTCGTTATTGATATAAAAATGTATGTAGGTAGGGGGGACTGGTTGACTAAATTATAACTAAACATTTTTTCACTATTGTTTAAACTTTGAACGATCACATTATCCTACAAAGCGTGCTTCCATAATGTTTCCCGTGGTATTGTGGACTCTAATTCCATGCTATCCCTGTTAGCTGCCACAATCGAAAATGATTGTAATAGAAAAAAATATATCTTTGGACAACTCACACCCGGCCATCTGACCACAAACTAAGCGTTAGTTTGTACTATGGTAATCAGACAACTGATAAACATACATACATATTTTTATATACATACTTATACAAGATATTGACACAAAGACACAGACAACATTCTAACTCGTCACAGAAATCTTTGGGTGGGAATCGAACCCACGACCTTCGGTGTAGCAGCCAAGTTCATTAACCAGAAGTTCAACCGGCCTGGCAGAAAAAGTAGGGCGTCTCCACATCAAGTTAGTCAATTAATTAAGTTGATAGTCATAATGTTGATGAACCGCACCCGGGCCCGCGCGCTGTCAAACCTGCTCCATACCAACTCTATATTCCCAACGAACATCATCTCTGTGCCCAACGTCATCTCTTTAACCACATTTCCATCTAAATAAATGTAATCAATGAAATAGTCAAGCACTAACTTCTTCGATACGCTACGTTTAAATTGTACTAGTAACTATCCAAAAAATTCAATCACTGATAGTTGTTTAAAAAGAAAGGATTGTATACAGAGGTTGAATAATATCAACATATCCCAGTGGCTTCGTTCCACCAAAACCGAGTTGGGTAGCGGCCGCTTACTATACTACTTGTGTCGAATGCCGTTACCGCGAAACAGATTTCTTTTTTTTACCAACTTCAAAAGAGGAGGAGGTATTCAATTCGTGCATATGTTTTTTTTTATATGTTACCTCAGAACTTTTGTGAGTGGACTGATTTTGAATTTCTTTATCGAAATCAAGTGCTTGCGATGTGCTCCAATGTTTTTAAGCGACCTCTAACGAGTAGTTTTTAGTTTCGTTAATTTAACATGTAATCATCGGTGCAACCCGTGACTGGCCCATTACTGGACTCGAGTCTCTGCAACATGAGGGGAGCCATGGTCTAGCACGCTCGCGGAGTGCGCACAGCCCTGTGAGAAGTTCATCGAGGGCGCTGAGGAGTGCAGGCCTTGTCACGTGTTTTCCTTTACCGAATAAATCTATAATAAATTTCTGATAAGCACTTGACTTTAAAAATAAGAAGTGTACGCAGCAGGATTCGAACCCAGTACCTTTGAGAGACCAACGTTCAAATCACTAGGCCAACATACATAGCTGAACACACATACATTACAACATATAGTGTATATTAATCATGAGATCCGGACGGAAGGTACTTATACATATATCACATTAAAATTGCGTTGAATCATTTAAATTTCTATCGTCAATTCCAATGTACCCTCACGAAGTCAGCGCCCATTACGCGCCATCAACTGGTCACACTTGACAAGTAGACAGCCTGCTCGGAATGATGGTGATTTTAAATAAATTACTAAAAATAAATGATACTTTGAACACGAGCTCTACATCACTATATTCTGTACAGTATCCGTATCTCCGTCTGCGAATATTCGAATGCCGTTTTGATCAATATAACTAGCCTTCATCATTATCATCACCTCAACCCATCACGGCCCAGTAAAGAGCACGGGTCTCTTCTCTGAATGAGAAGGTTAGGACATAGTCTACCACGCTGGCCAAGTGCGGATTGGTAGACATCACACGCCTTTGAGTTTTGCAAGGTCCTCGGCGTCCAGGTTTCCTCATGATGTTTACTTTCACCGTTATAACGAGTGACATTTAAATGCTTAAAACGTCCATAACTCCGAAAAGTCAGTAGTGCGCGGCCTGGGATTCGAACCCGGATCCCCCAAGTAGGAGGCCGAATTCTTAACCACTAGGCTATTACCGCTTAGTTACTAGACTTAGACGGCCAGACGCAAGTTAAATATTAGTCTAAGCTTACATATACCTCAGGCATAAGCAATATATGTGTGGTGTGCATATAGCATGCGGCCAACAGCAGCTACATTTACCGTGGCAGTACGTGGCAGTACGTGGCAGCTACGTGCGGCCGACTGCGGCCAGACGGGGCAGGTGCCGCGGGGGGAGCCTAGAGTTTGCGCTCAGATAACACAGGTGTACTGCCGGCCGAACGAACTGTTGTTTCTGTTCGATATCATCGTTTTAAACTTATTGACTTAAAGAACCAACTATAACCAAGTGCACCTGTCATGTGTGCCTGGTTGGTTCCGGAAATCATCCCAGTGGCTAATTCATGAATTTTTAATGAGATTACGCCCAACTCATACATCCGATAGGTTGGCTCAACAGTCTGGCCCCTCGAGGCCCAACCTTAACTTAAAGTAAAGTCCTAAAGTTGCCTTTAGTTTTCTATTGAATAAAATTATTTTAAAATCCAGAAATTCTTAGTTATAATGTTTTATTCTTTAGTTTGTGATGATCGTGATATTACATCCTGTTGACCCTTCCATCCTGTTATATTTTGGAATGACGATAAATGCTAAGGTTATTGAAATAAACAGAGATGTACGCTATCGAGCTAACCACAGCAAGGAGTTGCAAATTGTTGTAATTAGTAAATATCGGGTGTAATTAATTGTTGATTGTGTTTCGTGATTAGCGGCGCGGCTCCGGAACCATTTGTTTGAATGGCTGATTGATGTCTCCGGCGTACAGAGCATACAGACGTACACGGCGGACGGACGTACATAATGTATAGGGTGTACAAACACACATGGCATACAGACATACAGATATACATAGCGTATAGAGCAGCTCGTCTCTCGATCACATAATTATTCCTTAATTCTATCCACACTAATATTACAAACACGACTTTTGTTTATTTATAATGACTGAACTCAAAATCTTCGGAACTGGTTTAACTAATTGTTTCGCCAATATCTATACTAATAATAAAACTGTAACAGTGTCAATTCTGTTCAATAAATATTGTTTGACAATTTTGATAGCTAGCCAAGGTAGGGAGGGAGGCCTTATAATCGATGTAGACACCAAAAAACTTTTTTTGGATTCCTTCTCTGCATGTTCGGGCTTCAAAAAAGCACAGGACAAATTGTAATGAAACTTGGCATAATCGAAGTTGAAAACCAGAGAATGGTTATAGGATAGTTTTCATCCTAGGAAATGGCTTTGTTCCCGCAGGATAACAGGTTAAAATTAGTATGGCAACTTCGAAACCAATGGACCAAATTAAATGAAATTTAGTATGTTTGTAGCTTATGTAAGGAAAACGGATATAGGATATTTTTTATCCCAGAAAACTGGGTTCTTCTCGTGCGATAATACGTTAAGGTATGGCAACTCTGAAACCATGATGACGAGAAGAATGATCAGATACTTTTCATACGAAGCCAGGGCAATTTCTAGTGTAGAATACAATCTTAACAGGGACATAGTACGCGTATTATCCGACCAAATCCAAAGGATTTTTCCTGATAATCATATTTTGAAAAAGAAAAGGCAGAATAAAAACTATTTTCAATTTTAAGTTAAGAAATGTATAGTTTATCTTATTGAAGAGTTCTGTGACCTGTTGCTAGTGACTTTGTCCGTGAAATGAGTAGTCCTGGGTTCAGGTCCAGCCGGGCCAGTCATTAATATCAATGATATTACTCGGCCTCTCTCGGTTCTCATTCCACCCGTGACATTATTGCAATTAAAATACAAGATAAATAATAAGTTGATTTATTTAAATATTTGTCGTATTTTCATTGTATATTTGGAACTGATTTTATAATATATATTTTAAAAGTAACATTATAACTATATGTTAATTACATTTGCACGCGTGTAAGATAAAAATTGCGTTCAGATCCACTCTGTAGTGTTTATGTGGAAGGGTAACAAACGTTCATCCATCCATCCTCACAAACTTTCACATTTATAATATTAGTGGCACTGATATTGTTGATTACTGATAATTTTCAACTTTGTGGTTTTCCATTTGAGATTTTTATATTAAATTTGGAACCGAATTAGTTTTATCACGTTCGGTCCGTACGTTCCCGTCCGTAACCTTGAGTAGAAATTCCAATGGAAAAATCTCGAAAATACTCGTAAAGTGGCAAAACACATATTTTCAGAAGCCTTCACGAAATTTTTGCCACAAGCCTAGGTCTATTAGGTCACTCATCCTCCTACTGACCACGCTCGTAACTCTTTCGATTGCCTACAGTCAAAGCAATCCGCCGAGTTATGAACCCTTCAACTTCTCGTGTACACAGGTCTTGTAGACATCCGTGTACAATAAGCCAGCACCGAGCGGCGGCTCCGGCCGGTCCCGCGGTACCCTGCCCGTAATACCCGCAGCCTCCGCTGTGTTCGGTCTCACTTGTATCTGGGTCAAGTTGCACCGTTTCCTCATTGACGTCACTACAACGTTTTACGATTTCATTCTATACAACATCGGTTGATATGATCCCGTTATTATTCTTCAGCCGTTCCCTGATAGATGTCGCTGTGTTGGGGTTGTATAGAACTTGTAAGGTTGCCGCGGTACAAGTGAAGGGAGTGAATTCGAACATTGCTCAATATAGAAATGTGCAATAGTATTTTTTAATGTTCAGTAATAACACCAAATCTAATTATTTATTTCCTGGTACTGGAGCTCACTTAATGAAATTGTAATAACTTGAAATTAACACAATATACAAAAACCTCAAGGTATTAAAAGGTTTTTTGGCGTATATTTTTGAAGTTACAACCACTCCGACACAGTTTGATACACTTGACGGACATTTTTTAATAAAATAAGAGGCAATGGTTTTTAACAAATATGTAGCATGTACGCATCATCAAGATACGGACAGCTCTGTCATAATTTATTTTATGTATGCCTCCTTACATTATGGTCCGGACAAAATGTAATATTCACTAAAGTAATATCCCCATAACAATTGAAAGTAATACATAGTGTTGTATCCGGAAGACACCTTTGTCAGGATTGATAAATGAATATTCCGTGAGGGTGCGGCGGTACATTAGAACACGTCTCTGAATTAATTTTGGTTTTAATAACAATGGTCAACAGCCACGTTATTACGTTCTCCCCGAGGGCCTCACTGTATCACAAAACATTATTAATTATATTACTTTGATTTGATGCATGTATTTGGCTTTGGTCCCCGTGCCTGTCTTCTCGGAGCCAGGCCTTCTTGCGGCTCAGACAGCCGTACATTCCCGCAGGCGAAGGCGGATTGGCTTCCGGGTTAACCCCACCGACGCCCGGTTACATAACCACACATTTTGTAACCACACCGGTACTCATCAAATATATAATACTGTCCTGTACTTCAATTAAAAATTGGCACCTAGCAGGTTTTATTAATTTTTTTAAACTTTCAATAATTTGTGCTTAGCCACTATCCAACCCGATGGTCAGCGGTGATGTGGTCTTATATAGTAAAGCGCACAAAAGTAGTAATAACCTATTCAGTCTTGACTTGAAGACACATTGTAATCGAACTGTAACACTGACGCTGGCAACTTGTTTCAGTAGTTCGGAAGGTATGATAAAACAGGAGACAAAGCGCTGCGTTCGTGGTAGACCATTAATAATGGTTGTGATTCTATATATTTTTTATTCTTCACTGTTTATTCGACAATCCGCACTCACTTCTTCATATCATTTCTCCCACAACGTATCCACTTCATCCATTCTTGGTACCTTCCTTATTCACCAATGTTAATATCATTTTTCGTGTCACCCGCCTCAGTACATTTAACTTGAAATTATAACAATTAAAAATCTAATTATCAAAGAATTCATTTAAATACGTATATATTTTTCTATATTGTTAGTAAATTTATAACTCAAGCAGGGACTTTGTATTGTAAAATTTAGACTTTCGTTAAGTGAGCTGTTGGTTCATAAGGCGAAATAAACCATTTTCATTTTCATTCATTTTTATTAATAAAACTTTAAGTTTTTTTCAGCTCTTCAATCATAAAATAAATTATACATTAAAATAATATCTATAACATATTATTTGAGAATATTTGTCAATATAGATGGAGAGGTTATTAGAGTGATTCTGCGATGAACAAGCTTCTATAGCGAGTCGTCACATGCCGCGCACCGAACACTCCCCGGCGCTGGCAGCGCTCGACGGACCATGCAGCTGTAGCACCAGTATTGACGTGGCAAAACAGTCTATTCACATGAAAATGAAGACTCAATTAAGTCGTGCAAATAAAAAACACACGAATTGAGTACCCCCTCTTTTTTTGAAGTCGGTAAAAACTTGAAATTATGCTTATTAAACGCTATTAAAAAAAGCATGCGCATTAACACAATTTAGAATTCCGCAGTTGACTTAATAATTTGCTTAGATATAGTCTACCACGCTGGCCAAATATGGATGGACACACCATCACACATCACACACACCTTCCACAACATCGTGGGTAACTCAGGGGTACAGGTTACCTCACGATGTTTTCCTTCAACTTAGCAAGATAGTTAGCTTTTTTTTAAAACCAAATGAGCGCGCAGGATTTGAACCCTCTCGTTCGTGAGGCTAACGTTCAATACACTAGCCTATCAGTATTACGACTACTCATCTGTTGTGGTTGGATATATAGACCGCCAGTAGTGACAGTAGCCAAGGCAATTAATTTATAATCACCGTCAATGTTGCTAGTGTCGTAAAATGTTTATTTTAGAACCAAATTTAATCATTACGTTCATGTAAAACCAATTACGTCGTTAGTTGTCTAAATATTTTTCTGTTGAAAACTGGAACCGTTTTATCCAGATGTGTCTCTGCTAGAAAATAATATTCGGATGCTGTTGCCATTATGGCTTGAGGATTAGGTCTATGGAAGTAGTCGACTGATAATTACTCTGTTTTTCTGGATTCTAAGCGGCGGCAATTAGAACAGACTGGTAATTCAATTGTCATGCCATGTCAGTCAGGTGGGTTAGGGGTTAGCAATAATGACATTGTATTTGTTAAGTTACAGTGCTAATTAATATCTACATATTTTTGTTGTATCTGTAATGATAGCTGTGATGATAATAAATAAAGATTCGATAAGTTAAGAATTATAGGCATTAGGCTGAAGATACCAGCGGAAACAGCGAATATGTATTGACCGGCTTTCCCACAGAAGGTGTCAGCCACCTTAGCCAACTACCTTTGCAAAATGATAATTAAGCCAAGCTGCGATTTGTTCCGACACTTGGGTTGGCCACTAACCCCTCCGCCAATCCGCACTGGAGCAGCGTGGTGAAGTATGCTCTCGGCCTCCTCAGTATTTTTTTTAACAACACTGTACAGTTTCAAAAATATCTTTATGATATACATATATAACATGGCTGTCTGGTGCCTTAATTAGGATCCAGCCTGTGTTTCGGGCACCAGAGGATAAGGAGGTTTCGTGCTCAGAAGTGGACCGATGGGTTGAAGCCAAGTAAGCCAAGAATAGATAGAGGATTGAAAAGATCCTTTTTAGTATTTCCATTCGTGTAAATTAACCAGACATCGAGCTAATAACCCTTGATCCGACAAGCACTCGTCGACTGCCTCGGTTATACAAAACACGTCACTAATATATTTCTAGTACATTTGACACGATATTTGTGGACGAGCGTCTTCAAGGAGGCACAGCCGTGCGAGCCCGTGCTACACAGGATTGTGTGAGACTTACGGCGTCTCGTAACGCGCCGTGCGCCGTCGCTCCGACATTCGTTCCGCCATTATATTTTGTTTATAAGTATTACAATTTCTCGCTCGGGGTATTCCGATATACATAAATATATTACCCAAAAAAAATTTCCACGAACAATTTTCCTGTGTCTGATAGAAAACGGGAGGCGAGAGAATACAATACTTGCAATCTGTTAACGGCCTTGATCTGTTAAGAAGGATGCTCAACCTTTTTGACAGTCGGGCCAAACTGAGGGATGATAAAATTACTGCGGGCCACTAGTAATTCCTAGTTAATTACTCTCAAGACTTGCGTGATAAAAAAGTTCTAAAAGCATACTTGCGCGGGCCATTTGGTTGGTTTGGGTGAACAGGCCGGTTGGTCTAATGGTTAGTGAACTTGACTACTACACCGGTGGTCGTGGGTTCGATTCCCAGCCAGGTCAAACTTTTCTGTAATGAGCAGGAATGTTTGTTCTGTGTGTCTGGGTGTGTAATAGAAATATCTATTTTAGTATGTATTATAAAGTATATATGTATGTTTATCAGTTATCTGATCAACATAGCACAAGCTAACGCTTAGTTTGAGTTCAGATGGCCGTGTGTGAGTTGTCCAAAGATATTTATTTATTTCAGTTCGATCGATCCCACGACCAATCTAGCAGTCAGATACTAACCACTATACCACCAGTCAAAATACCAAAATAATAATTAACATCGATAAACTGTTTGAGAAGCATCGGCCTGTATACTAACGTAATAGCGTCCGAGTAAAAATGTCGAGTATGTTTGTCACTGATACGAGAGTAGGAGGTACCTGGGCGAAACCAACCTTGATTGTAATGGAAGCTTCTCGTCAAACAGTCTGTCCGTCCCTTCCGTTTGTAACGTAGCTTAATTAATAGAAAGGAATACTTAAGAAACTTCGGAACTTTTGGTTACATATTATTATATTAGCTGGACAAGACAAGAGGCTTTCGTTGGATTTAAAAGACACAGCACAGGTTAGAGTAAAATTGGTGTAAAGCCATAGTCCAGTACTCGGCGGATTGGTGTACCCTCCCACGCCTTCAGAGGCGTACTCTCAGGAGAGAAGTCCAATGTCTTCCCTTGTGATGCATTCTGCTGTGCAATGGGCCAACTTATAATTCCTAGCCTCTGCTTCTAAACCCTTTCTAGACTCTGTACCCAATGTACTACGTTAGGTTACGGTGGAATGTTACTCAACTTTTATATGGTGGACTTTCCTACCAGCCAGCGGCAACCCTTCTTCGAGAGTCGATAAATGAGTCAACAAGTGACTTGATGGTAAGATAGGCAAGTGCGTCGACAATGGGGTACTGGCCAAAAAAGATGGTCCTGAAAGAACCCATGTCTTTCAACGGAACAGGGAGATAGGAAGCTCGTTTTACAATTTTCCACCTGAGGAATAAGGAAGGTGGGAAATTATATGAAAATTTGTTTCTACCCCAATCTATCTCTGTGCCAAGTTTCATGTTAATCCGCTTAATATATTAACGTCCATATCAACCCAGGATAACCTACAAAACATCCACAAACTTTCACATTTATAATATTAGTAGGACCAGGATAGTAGGATTAAACGGTAGACGAGTGTAAACAAACGGCATCTATCTAATCATATACGGTCTTTTCAAAAATCGATCAGTTACAGTTTTATTATTGGATAATAGTGACCGCGGATATAGAAAGTTTAATGCAATTTGTGAGGAAGCTATTATAAGGGTTTTATGCTCCAGGCAACCGAATTGAAGTATGATGAGCAATATGTACTCGTTTTCAATACATAATAGTTGAGTTAGTTATTTTAATAGTTGAGTGTTACTTAAGTGCATGCGGCGTACACCGTTAAATGTCCAGCTGGTTTCTTGTAATTTATATGTGGTTGTAATTAGCAGTATTAGTTAAAACATTATGTTGGTTATTTTAATGCAAACGGGTACTCACGATATGTTTATTATTTTACGTAAAATAATATTATTAAAAAGATCGTAAGTAGCCGTTTGCATTAAAATGTTTAGTGTCCGCGAGGATATTAGTCTAAAAACATATATTATATTGGTTGTTCAAATGGAACAAAATAAATAAATAAAAAGAGATATAAAGAGATAAATACAAAATAGATATAAATATATAAGAGATAAAAAGAATATAAAGAGAAGAAAGTAAGAAGACATAAGATAATTGAACAAATCATAGTAGAAAGAGACGAAGAATGATAGAACAGTACGGAACTTTTAAAGCAAAGTTTTAAACCAAATCAGAGAAACAAGGAGTATTAAAAAAAAGTTAACTCTTCCACGTACTTAGCCAGTTTTATTAAATATCTTAGGCTCAAACATTTCACATAAATACTGAAGAACACTAAAAACTTTAGATTAAAAGTAAAAATAATCATATTCATTATTCAGCAATCTGCAAATGTTTTTGATGCCAATAAAGTTTAGAGAAAAATAATACTTGTAGCATTTGGCTGCGAGCCAAACGACAGGTGCGGAGTCTCACCGCCGCGCCCGGAATTGGTTCACTTACCCTATCAGATAACAGCGATAGCTGGATATTGAAAGATCACAACAACAAAAGTATGAAACCAAAAGCAATAAGTACGATTTTAGTAAAATTCCTAAGTTGCGACTTTCACTACGTGAGCTCGAAGTTCCTATGATGAAATAAAATATTTTGACTTTGACTTTGGGGTAAATAAATGTATTTGGTTAAAAAATAATGTTCACAATTTGATAAGTAATGACGGTGAAACGCGTCAATAGATACATGTACTATTTTAATTAATTAATAATTTCATATGTTTACTTGAAAGGCGTAATATTATTTATGTGAAAATTTTGTTTTTCTAAAAACCTCACTAATATTATAAATGCGAAAATAAACTCTGTCTGCTACTTTTTCTAGTTTAAACTATTGAACCAATTTTGATGAAAATTGATAGAGATAGAGTAGGACTCGAGAAAAAACACAAGATACTTTTTATTTCGGAAAAAGGCTTGTAGGAGTTGAAATAGGGGTTGAAAATTTGTATGGAAGTTCTTTACTATCGAAGATATTATCGTACGACTTTGTATTCATACTTTAGACGGGTATTTGACTATGAGGGGACAAAGAAAGGGGGGGGGGATGCCACATAGTCGCGGGAAAATAACATTATAATCCTTTTTTTTACCTTAGATAAGTTAGCGTTCGATACGATCCCACCTAATAGTAAGTGGCGATGAAGTCTTCGATGATAAAGCGCTAGCTTAGTAGAAGCCTATTCGTTCTTGACTTGAAATCATTTTGTAATCAAAATGACAGTTCAAACATAATCAGAGTTCAGTAACCCCGTCCATAATAAAATTTAAGACGAGAATATTTTACGTGGGTTGCCTAACAACCGATAATTGAGTATAATGAATTATAAAACGAAACAGGATTAAAATTATTGAATTCTCCATGATATTTTTTTCTCGATAGTATTTTTATGAAGTTATAAATAATTAGGGTTGCCACAATATTTCGGCACTAATTAAGATTTTTTTTAAATAATCACCGACGACGTAAGCCAAGTACCGTATTTACAACAATGTCCCAAAACTCTTAAAATATTTATTTAATTAATCAATATTTACAAACAAATATTACTACAATTAAAACATATCTATAATCTAAATAAAATCAAAACATAAACTCGATTATAATTACTCGTACATAAAAAATCATCTGAAACTCCTATTTGGGGCATTGTACCAAGAACGCTGGCAGTAAGCCTGTTGAACTGCTTAACTAATTCTCTGAGCAAAATAGCCAGTTTTCTGGTCACCAGAAGTAAGGATCAATAGTGTCAACAACTGATATGAAGTTGCAGCTTTCATGGCAGATGACCACGAAGAATTAGTCTCAAAAACAAACGACGAACAAACAAACAAACAAATTCAGTCTTCTGTAATAGAAGAATAAATAAATACTCTGATTTAATTACATAAAAATGTTCTCTACTCCCCGCGCCGGTCTGTTTGACCGGACCGTTAAAGGGTTTAACAGTTCCTCAGTTGTTTGATATGGATTGGTTTCTACTTCCGCCCTTAACCTTGTGTTGTGTTTTTGGTCTTCCTTACCGACATGTGTAGAAGATATCCATATAACTAAATCTGTTCTTGGAACATCTTGGCAGTTTTGGATGTCTTGGTTAGGTCAAGGTTTTCGAAGCAAACCTCGGAACCTCAAAAGCGTATCGTCGTATGTACCTGACTTCTATTATCTATACTGATGTTATAAAGCTATAGGTTTGCGTATTTTAACGCGTTAGTATTATTAACAGCTAGTTCGAATTTAAAAAAAATGTGTCGAGTTTACCGGGGATCTCGGAGCAGGAGGCCATAGGATACTTTATATCCCGGGAATTGGGCACAATTGTAGATTATATAACGGGGTTATTGTATGGATACTTTTTATCACGGACATTTTTTTAAATTCCCGCGGGATCATAGGTGTAGGCGACAAGTCGAGTGAAAATAAAGGAAAACTTCAAAACTTGCTTGTAAGGTGAGATAGTAACAGAAGGTAGACAGTATCGTTCTTCGTAGCTAACGCTCGCTAAGTAACTCTTCAGCAGAATTGAAGGTGGATTATTAATAAATAATTATTACGCTACCTTCTGTTACTCGGTCTCCACCATTTATTGGTTTTATAAAAATAATAATAGATGGCGTTAGGAGTACTAAAATAATACATAATTAAACTAACATGACAAATTACGAACGATTAGTAAGCGCGTCACGCACGTCACCAACAATAGGTAAAAGTTCATTCATGCCGTCTACACAACGTCCCGGGATAGATAGTTTAGAATATTTGGCTTGAATTATTTAGACGTGAAAAACTAGCAACAACCTTAAAACGGCCAAGGAAAACATTATGAGGAAATCAGGGAGTTTGCAAAACTGAAACGTGTGTGAAGACAGCCAATCCGCACTTGGCCAGGGTGGTGGACTATGGCCTTAACCTTCTCATTCAGCGAAAAGACCCGTGCTCAGTGAACCATAGGTTGAAGCCACAAATATTTCATTTTATTGCGGTTAAATGCCGAATCACAGAAATTAACTACATTTTTCACAGAACCCATTCTGTCCTAAAAATGTCTTATTCCGAACCATTTCACATCAGTAAACAGACGGACAGCAGAAAATCCGTGCGGTCTGAATTCTAAGGGGAGATATATTTCATTCGCTATGGAAATTGAATTTGAAGCTGAGATTTTCTTTATTCTAACGGTATATCATAACATATATTTTATGCTATCGTACTGAATATATTCTATAATATTGTTAATATTCTTCGACCATACTGAGGAGGCCTAGACTACTCCACTACGCTTCTCCGACCGGGATTGGTGCATGGGTTTTGTCGGAAGTTTTTATGCCGCCCGAAGGCCTCCGACAATGTTTAACGATTGGTATCTAACGACAACAATCGAGACCGACGGCTTTACATGCCCTCCGAAGCATTCATGATTTCTTTTGCCACTAGCGGTCACCCATCCACATACTGACCGCGCCCACAGTTGCTGAAGTTTTTCGATTGCTTATAATCAAAACAACCCGCAGGGCTATGAATCTAATAACTTTTGTGAATATTAAAGCTTTATTAAAATAATCAAAAACACAAGTTTTAATTTTAGATCCTTAATATAAAGAAACACCAAAAATTTTATAACTGTATTGTTAACCATTGAGGAGTTCCCTTGTTTTGAGCATATCCTGAACTTATTATCAGGTCATGCTTATCATGAAAATGCATTGTCATCGGAACTGAAGCATGCAAAATTCCAGTTCCGTAGTGTAAGAGGAAGTGGGTCTAATTAAGTTTAAAAGATTTTACCCGTAACAAACAAAATATACTAATATATTATACTAATATATAAACATACACTGCAGGTTAAATAAAAGCTTGTAAAATGGATCAACACTATTCTTTGAATATTGTATTATTTATTCCAGTTGCTTCAGCAATATACTGCTTTCTTTGTTTCTTTCGCTTCT
>DWJZ01005258.1:0-14275 GCA_018249125.1 Asbolis capucinus | reverse complement strand
CAGACGAAAGGACATAGTGAAATTTTAAGTGGTCTGAAACCCTTCTGAAACTGTACGGAATCCTGAAAAAATTGATTTTCAACTTCTGGTTAATTAATCGAGTTGTGGCGAATGAACGAAACGTTCATAATCGATTTAAGCGATTGTAAAAGTTAAGCACCAGCAGGCGCGGTCAGTAGGAGGATGGGTGACCGCTAGTGGCAAAAATTTCATGAGCGCTTCCACACTTCAGAGGACACGTAAAGCCGTTGGTCTCGCTTGTCATCATTAGATAGCCATCGTTAAGTCATGTCGGAGGTCTTCGGGCGGCGTACAGACTTCCGACACTTGGGCTGGTCACTAACTCCTTCTTCAAACCACATTGGAGTAACGTGGTGAAGAACGCTCTGTGTGCGGAGACACCGTTGCCCAATAGTAGCCCTTGGCTTGACGTCAATCAAGTTGTGATCGTCGAAACTACATATTATACAAGTTTTCATTTAACTTGCAGTGTATGTTTGTATATTAGTTTGTTACGGGTCAATTCTTGCAAAGCTTAATTAGACCCACTTCCTCTTACACTACGGAGCGGAAATTTTGCATAACGTTTTCATCCTGATAACAATACATTTTAATGATGCATGACCTGATACTACGTTTAGGATTGGCTCCAGACAAGGGAACTCCTTAATGTCTAACATTACAGTTATGAAATTTTGAGTATTTTTTGTATTAGGGGTCTATAATTACAGCTTGTGTTTTTAAAATTTGAATAAACTTTGTTTTTAAGGTACTTCGACCTTCTTCTGCACTGTATAATTGAATTATCATAAAAACCAGTGCAGTTAAATAGAACTCTTTTCAAAACTTCAATTCCGCAATGAAAATCATTTAAAATTGAGACCAGTCCAGCTTGCGACGTCTGTAATGTGCATAGTAATGTTGAATCTATGTATTTCAATGTCAACTCGCGTTTTTTGCGTTTACGTACTACGTAATAATGTGAAGCGAGACTGAATAAGATCTCCTTTCATTTTTATCTGCAGTGTTATATAATGGAGAAAACACGAAACAAGAAACTTCTCAGCACATCTATAACGATGGAAGAAGTGATGTTACAAAACAAATACATTGTCCACGTGTGTCATGGTACCCCAACATAACGATAACGAGTCATGTTCCAGTCCATAAGTTTTTCGATTATATCTCACTAGTGGGACGAGTGGGCCAGTGGGATAGTGGGACGTGCGTCGAACAACTGTCGTCGGTCGCGTGCCCACTTAATAAGCCCTTAATGAAATTAACGACTGTTCGTGCCATATTGGGAATGACCGACAAAAAGTGATGATTACAAGTTATGTATAATATCTCGATGCACCCTCGCTCGAATAAATTACCGCTAATGTTTTTGAACCCCAATTGTACGTGTTTACCCTAAAACTCATCAAATTCCAGATCCGAATATGCATGAGGTTATTTTTAACTAGCTGTGCTCCGCGATTTCAATCGTGTTAATTTAAAAACTTACTAAGCTCCTGAAAATAATATTTTCTCCCGTGTAACATTTCTTATTAAATCTCAGCTTCTATTGGTCGCAGCGTGATGTTATATGTAGATAATATATATGTGTAATTTTCCTCGGTAAATGGACTATCGAACACGAAAATAATTATTAAATTTGAACCAGTACTTCCTGAGACTAGCATTCAAAGAAACAATGAAACGAACTCATCAGCTTTGTAATATGTAGGTGCTTACATACTTTAATGAGCAATATATTGTTCGATACAAATTCAGTGTACCTAATGACAGTTTTTGTTGGTAACTTTTAAAAGTAAGTAAATTTAGATATAAAATTAATAGTCTGGCTGTTCGTCTTGCGAACTGAAGGGACACAATTGGAATCCTACGGAAGTTGCGTAAGACTATGGAAGAAATTAGTCCATGACAAAACTGGACGTTCGAGTTCTCCCCTGTCCTCCTACAAGGTTATGTGTTGTCGATGGTGTATGGTATGATATGTTTATCAGTTGTCTGATCACCATAGCAAAAGCTTTCGCTTAGTTTGGGTTCAGATGGCCGTGTGTGAGTTGTCCAAAGATATTATATTATATATTATAAAATCCTATATTATCCCTGATGAACATGGGCTATATTTAATCCGAGAAAAAATAGGAATCCACGTGAAAATTTCGACAATGTAGCCCAACGTGTGAAAAAAGTACCAAGAAAATCCTTATATCGTGTACGCTACAGATGACAAGAGAGCAATGAGATGTACTACAGTTTTAAAGAGGATATCAATATCTACAAATATATGCGTGATAGTGTATGTCTAACTGTTGCAGTTTTCTGGTAATTGGTTCTTCCGAAGCGAAGCGAGAGCAGTTTCTAGTCCTGTATAAAACTGTAGTAGGTACATCACTTTACTCTATTGTCAATAATGACCGCAGCGTAAGCGATACAAAAATTTGTTACGGTATATCTTTTCACACGATGGTTTACATTATCGAAGTTTTCATACGGAACTCTGACTTTTTTGAATATATTTTTAGTCTATGTTCATCAGGAATAATTTACGATTCAAATGGTAAAAGAATTCATCAAATTGGCGCAGTAGTTTCGAAGCCTTCTCCTCAAACAAAAACAATCAAATGTTTCCTCTTTATAATATTAGTATAGATGTACTTAAAATGACTCACAATACGTCGATGACGTTTTACGTCAAAGTACTTTATGTACACCGGGATTGCTGACCCAGTACCATTATCAAATGAATGCGACACGGGAGTACAAAGATTGTCTTTGTGTCGGAATACGGAGGGACAGTGTTTACTCATCGCACGCTGGTAACTACCTTCTTTCACGGTTTCGTTTCATTACGTCAAGCCGTTTTATGTCGATTAAATTGTATGTTGGAAATGTTTATTTTGTGTGTCAGGGTGTCAAAAGTTTATATAAATATGTATTTCTATGCTTGTTCGTTGTCTAATCACCATAGTACTACGACCTAACGCTTAGTTTTAAGTCAGATGGCCGTGTGTGAGTTGTCCAAAGACATTGACATATTATCTATAACGTAACTGTATATAGGTTAATGTAATGAATAAAGTAACTGACACTTTTTGTGTTTTGAACTGAAAATAAAAGCTTCATGAAAAGGTTTAATTTTTTCTAACCAGGAAAATGCATATAACATAATAAATTAATCTTTTGTTACGGCAGAGGTTGGGGATAGGAATACGCTGGTTTGTGTAGATGGTATCTTTATTTAAAACTTTCTTCAGGATAACCACAGGCACCAATGTCTCTGCACTAATTTCGCAACACACGTCACTACAATAACGGCACTGTCCTCACATCAGTATACTCGCGACACCGTACACTAATAGGTCTAGTGTCACTTCTAACTTAACTTTTAATCTCTCCTTTCCGGATTCGTTTTCGAAACTGAACTGCCCGCTCCGTATCTCCGACCGCCTTATATACCCCTCATTTCGAAGGAACATTCTAAATTCAAACATTATTTCAAATTTCTTCTATTCTGCTCACACTTTGGCTTTCCTGTACTTTCCAGAATTATCTAGAAGTTCTGTTTTTAAATTTCTTCTATTCTGCTCACACATTTTCTGTACTGTGTTTCCATTTCCATTGCGCCCAGTAAGTTCTAGAAATTCTATTTTTAAATTTCTTCTATACCGCTTAAACATTTTCTATCTCTTTCAATTCAACTTCTTCCAGATTAGTCTACAAATTTCCATTCTGTATAAAGTTATAAACCATAAAAAACAACATAAAACTTGGGGTTCGAACCATGAACCTTCGCTTCGATAGTCCGACCATTTCCCGCAGAGCCATGTAGCTCTGACAGCTTGTGTCGAAATTCGTTAGCACTTGAATCTACGCGACACTATTTAATTTTTAATCATTTCTAATGATTAACTTAAAACTAACCTCCACAGTACAGAGGCGTTGGTAGACGGACCAAATGCTCTTGGAGAGAATATATAAGTACATTCAATAAATCTATAACTGATCGCTACACACGAAATATATTTGGAATAAACTGTTATTGGTTTTTCTTGTAATTACAAGAAAATATATTTTTTAATATTGTCTATTTATCCGTTTTACTTTATGCACTCTTATCTCAGAAACGACTGGATCAGATCTCGGATCCCATTCTAACGCGGTTTTCGGCAGAATTTAGTGCACAAATAAAAATATGATCATTTAAAGAATCCCTTTAGCGACAAAACTGAAGTGAGTTCATTCAGCCGTAATTATAAACAAATAATAAAGTTTAAGAACAGTTAAAATACATTTGATATAAAAGTAAGTCACATAACGTCTCGAACCCTTACCTATTCCCGTCGATCCCTTCCAAGGCGCACATGTATGAATGAACACGTGCGCTCACATGTGCGTCGCTCCTAAATCGGCTCCTTTCAGAACCCCGATTAGATAACGCGGGGTGCGAAAGGCAATTAGTTATTCAGAAACGCTATTCAAATATTGTTGAAATATACTTAAGGTGCTTGCCCTACATACAGACAACTAGCCACTCAAACAAATTATGAATAGAGTAACTAAATTAAGTAGAAAACGCGAGTGTCTCATTTCGTGACGTCGTTTTGACAGTGGCCGTCAAAATACAGTTCAGTCTTATTGGAATTATCTCACGATGTTATGGTCTTTCCTGAGAAGCTACCAGTCGGTGTTTTATTAAAAGGCGACTGGGAAATGTTATTTTGAACGGTGGTTTCTTAGATAAAGGTAAATTTGTCTATGATGAATAAATAAATGATTAATATGCAGAGATTTTATCAATATTGTTAGACATTTTCCATCGTTTATATATATATAATGTAGTAGTGAACGTGAAATGGAACGCAGAGAGTAGTTGAGGTGCGGGGTATGAGGAAGGGGGAGAATGGTTGCCGGTGTGATAGGAAGAGGTGTGTGCAGATGATGAATAATTTAAATGGAAGTTGAAATAAAGAAGAAGTAATCAAAATTACTGCATTTTATTTGCCCAAGATTTGATCCCACCTACCTATATGTATATATTTTACTTTATCGATTTCAGCATTTTTATAGCGTGTTACAGCTGTAATTCAAAGAATTGTTTGCTGTGAAATGATCTGGTGGGTTAGTGTCCACGAGTGGCGGTGAACACTTACCATCAGATACCCGTCTGCTTGTTTGCCAGTTAATCCCATAAAAAAGGAGAATAGCGTATTTCGATAGGAGTCATAGGTTGTGATAATGAAGAAAATTACTTTATATGTTGAAGCGGTTCAAAATTTGCTTACTCATAAGTTACATTCATGCCTTTAGGGCTTTAGGGAATGGATCTTCGTGCATCCCTACACCATAAAAAATGTATACAAACTGAATTGTAATACAATTTTCAAGTTCCACTGTTTTTACTGTTGCATTTCTGTCAAATTGTTATTAAATAGATTTAAGTATTATAAAACAATAATCAGTTGTTTCAGTGAAGGGAAACAATGAGAGGAACTCTCAACTCCTGAGACTCCCCCATGACGTTGTCAAAGTTGTGTGGAGTCTATCAACCAGCCATCATGGTCTATCGCCTGCATTCCTCATATGTTACAGGACACCGAGACCAGCAGTAGACCGTTATAGTTCGAAGGTAACTCATCAGCAATGAACCTGTTAAGAACAAAACTTATAAGCATATGTTCGTCGTGCGCGCCAGTAAAGCGCACGTGCGCACTTCGATCCGTCTCCTCGCAGCAGTATCTATGAATTACGAGCTCATAAAATTTGAGTCGCTCATTCTTAGACTCATAATATTATGATAACGTTAAATGAACCAAATGAGACAGTTACATTCCGCCTCCAATATAATTTGTGGTGCTCATGAAATTTTAATCATTTTTATGTGTTTTCATAGTGGATATTATGAAGTTGTTTCATTAAAAAGTATAATTTTTTAATGTAGGAAAATTATTTTGTTGTGTGGATGCGTAACGGGTTAACGTCTGAGCTAGCTACGTCCAGAAAACGTTTGGAAGGGAGTCTTAAATTGCTATTAACTCAATTTATATCTCAACGTCACCCAGATGTTCACAATAACCCAAAACAAATGGATGTCATCCAGTGTGCAGCGTCCAGTCTGCTGCCGTTACCTCACAATTGACCTGAGTTCTAGAGATATCTATTTGCTTGAACAATTATCTATTTGAATGTAAAATTTAATCTCGATCGAAGATTTAAATCTTTACATAATGTATGGTGCATACACTAATAGGGATTATAAAATATTAATGACTTCAAACGATATGCAAACGGTTTTTTTCGATAGACGTACTCTACTTATCCTGGGAAAGAGAGTGAACACCTGCTCTGGACTTCCGATTGCTTATTTAGTTGACTTTGAAAGGGAGACTGGTTGAGTTGTAATGGCCTCGCTAACGATTATTCCTCGGGACACAATACAAAACCAGTTTATGATTAATTTAACATAAATATGCAATAGTCCTGTGATCTGGTTCACACTCCCGATCGAATTATTCTTTTGGATAATATTTTATTAACTTCATATCATAAATATTGAACATGGCTATTAGCATATGCATTCAAGTTAATATTATTCAATAACGAGTTATTTGTCCTATGAGAAAGTATACAATATAGAGTTGTTCGTTGAACTTATTGCGTTTGCGAAGTTTATTATAGTAAAGAAGGACTATTTCATGTGTCAATTACGTACATTATTATCGTTCTATCTTTATTATTTGCTAGAACTCGCCCTCGCTACGCTTCTGAAGAACATAGGATGAAAACTATCCAATAATTCTTCTCGCCATAAAAGCTACAAACATGCACAATTGTGTCTAAAGTGGTCCAGTGGTTTCAGATTTGCGATACAAGTTTTGAGATATTATCCCACGGAAACAGTGCAGTTTTCTGGGATAAATATAGTATCCTATATTCGTCGTCTTTACAATAAGCTACCAACATGCTTAATTTCATCTACATTGGTCCATTGGTTTCGGAGTTGCCACACTAATTTAAACCTGTTATTCTGCGGGAACAAAGCCATTTTCTGAAATAAAACCTCTCCTATAACCATTCTCGGGTTTTCAATTTCGTTCATGCCAAGTTTCTTCTAAATCTATGCAGTGGTGGTGTAGCTTGCGTGTAGCTGAACCAGACGGACAATAAATCCAAAAAAATGGTCTCTTTATCTCTATAACAAAGCATCCCTGAATAATTTTTTTCAAAAAATATTGAATATACAGAATTGACCGTGTTACAGTTTTATTATTAGTACAGATTGTCAATTTATCATTTATTTTAATTATCTAATTTTAGTTACTACATTCAAATATAACATTTAAATTCCTGGTCTATTACAAGTAAATGTACAAATAAAAAACAAAATCTAAATTGTACAAATTAATGTAAAATAATGTAAATTAATAATAATATAGTTCCTCTCTAAAAGGTCGCAGCCGTGTAAAGCTTTACGGGAAGTTTAAAGAGATATTGTTACCAAGTAAACAGTTTTGTTGGAAGTAACTGACAGGTGGGCAGACACCCTACGCGGCCGCCGTCCACTGTCCATCTATAACAAAAAAACCTGTTCCCAGTAATAGCCTCAATATATCCGTTTAATATCAGTACTAACAGTATCGGAATACGGACGTCCCTATGCAAATAAACTGAACTCTGCTCAACCCTACATTGCTCGGATTCCGGATGTGAGGACTTAAAATACAAATCGTATTTATCGAGAGGCGAAGGTACATACAACACGTGCGGGTGGTACACACTGGGGCTTCAGGTAAGGGGGAACGAACAGCTGTTCCTACACTGGCAGACCACGCCCGCTCGCCCGCTCGCTTCAGTTTGTGCAATATTTTATATGTTGTTACTGTGATTTTTGTTATTCCAATTTGATTAAATTTAATTTATAATAATAATAAAAAAAATGTAAAATTCAAATTCATAGAAACCGTCTTTTTTAAAAATGTAATTGAAAATGAAATTAAATGAAAACTATCTATATAATCTTAGGAACCAAAAGCTCACTTAACGAAAGTCAAAATTTTACAATACAAGTCCGTACTTGAGTTATAAATTTACTAACAATATATAAAATAACGCGAGCGAAATCACGGGCGGACCCTAGTACGTATATAATTTTGAAAATTATGGGTACGAACCGCGCGGTTTGAACCTAGGACTTCTCGTCTGAGACACCAACTTTCAAACTATTAGAAATTAATTTAAATAAGTAAATAACTCGCAAAGACCTCCGACATAGCTTAACGACTGGTATTTGACAATAACAATCGAGACTAACGATTTTACGTGCCCTCCGCAGACTGGACCTGAATGTCTTCCGGCTCCGGCTATTCCTTATTTTTGCCAAAGTCTACAACCGACATAGCGTCGGTAAACGATTTTTCGCAAACATTATGATACCAATTTCAAGTTCTAATTTAGCTGCCGAATTTATGTAACTTGTTCTACGGGACGTAGATACTTCCAAATTACATTACACGCAAACAAACAACCAATATTACACATCCACAGACAAAAGCAAGCGGTACCGTTAAAGTTTTGATTGCTTTCAAATTTCTTGTTCACGGAGCGGGTAAGCAATCCTTTGATGTTTGCCTAACACGTGAAATCTTATTAGATATTACAAATCTTTAATAAAGAGATCGTGAGATGTTATTGGCAATCCCCGACGTGACTTTACGCAAGTTAAATTGAACAGTGACGAGATTGTGAGCCACGTCACACAGTAGTGACTTCCACACTATGTTGTTAAGAGGCCTGCACGAGTTAAGAAACAAGTCTGCATGTCTGCAAACCTTAAGAAACGAGTCTTCATGTGTTAAGAAAAGGGTATGAACTAGTTAGTAACTAGACTGCACGTATTCAAAGAGAGATCGAAAGAGATGTGCATGAATTAAGAAAGCAGTCTGCACGAGATCATAAAGAGGCTTGCATGAGTTAATAAAGAAGTCTGAATGACTACACGTTTAAAGATAGAGTTCTAAATGAGTTAACTAGACTACGAGTTACGGGAACTAGTTACTATACTGCGAGTGTTAAAAGAGAGGTCGAAATGATCTGCATAAGTTAAGAAAGAAGTCTGCACGAGACATATGTATATTATGTACAAAATATTATATGCTCTCTTTCACTTAGTACACGCATGTACATGAACTACAAATTAAAAAAAAATTACTAAGATGTGTGTACAAGTTAAGAAAGAAGTCTGCATGACATACAGCTCTGCATGAGTTAAGAAAAGTGTCTGCACGATAGTCTGCAGTTAAGTAAACTCATACAAAGAAAGAGGTATTTAGTGCACTTCAAATTGGTTAATGTGTAAGATCATGATTTAAAATTAGCGAAAGAAACGTTATTCAAAATAATAAATATGATTCCCACGGTGTATGCTATCCCGCGGTGTAGGCATCGCATATTCTGCATCGAATAGAATTGAACGAATGAATGAAAAACAAAATATAATCTCGACTAAGTTAGTGACGACGTTAAAAGCATCAATAATGTCACGGTTCAATTCATAAATATTTGAAGCTAATTTAACTTTGGTTCAAGTTTAAAGTTGGTAAGGTCGATCAACACCTTTTGAAGGTATAGAAGAATTAATAGTATCAGAACTTTGCCCACGTATTTCACAAAAGTATTTCACTGTATAAATGATCAGCCTCGGAGAGTAGAATAGCTGTTCAAAACTAAAAAAAAAGTTTATTAAAAATATTTGAAAACCCAAGCTTTAATTACAGATCCATAATACAAAGAAATACATAAAAATTTCATAACTGTATTGTTTTATGCATAGTGTATGAGAAAGTGAGTCTAATTAAGCTTGCAAGATTTGACCCGTTACAAATAAATATGCTAACATACTAATATATAAACTGTTAAAGAAAAGTCTGTAAAAATATTAAAAATTCGTTGATAAAGCCTTAAAGTCTTTATAATCATATATGGGCCTGTCTTTATAAACGATACAAACTTAAGACTATGTACGCTAGTGTAGTCCGAAAAAAAATCCCGGTGTTCTTATTAACAACAAAAAATAATCTATTATACAGGTTTATTCTCATCCCGATGGGAACCGGGAGCAGAGCGGATCATATCCATGCATTTTTGTCATTTAGATACTCGACTATTTTATATACCTCGCCTACTGAGATTTTTCACATTGCCACACTAATAATGAAGTATTTTTGTATGTTTGTAACAAATAAACTCAAAAAGTACTGATCCGATTTAAAAAATTCTTTCACCATTATGATGCTACATTCTCACAGAGTGACATAGGCTATATTAATATCTAAAAGAATAAGGACCCTTACTACAAATTCAATCTTTTAACCCAAGGAGTTAATGAAAGGTAATAAAGAGAAATATATACTTAATTCAAAATATAAAACATTAGAAATTGCCCTCGCTCCGCTTCGGAAGTACCTATACCACAAATAAGTAGTTATTGTGACATTACTGTAACAGTTAGACATATGGTATCGCGCAGTTATCTGTGGATGAGGAAGTCCTCTGTAAAACTGTAGTATATCATGTTGCTCTATTGTCAATAATTACCGCAGTGTACGCCATATAAGAATTTTTTTTCACACGTTGGGTTACATTATCGAAATTTTCACGCGGATCCCTATTCTTTCTCGTATTAAATATAGCCCATGTTCATCAGGGATAATGTAGGATTCTAATGGTAAAAGAATTTTTTAAATCGATCCAGTGGTTTCTATTCAATTCAAACAAACAAACAATCAAATCTTTCCTCTTTACAATATTAGTATAGACAACAAGTCCTTCACCCAACGGCTGTCTGGAAGAAATCGATATTAAAGCGATAAGATATATCGTGTTTTAAATTTTTTATTGATTTATTTATGTTTTCCCTTGTGTACACAATATAGTATATTATATTGTACTATAAAAAACAAGTCTTTTATAACTGGGAACAGCTGTCATATCAACCAATTTTCAAAAAACGTATATCGAAAATACGTGTACTGAGTTATAGCAGAGTTAAAATTATAGTAAAGAGTTATAAAATTCGCAACAAAACTTGTAACGAAAGCTCGAGTTTTATGCAAATATTTAAAACCTGATTACAGTCTCACGTAGAAATGATATAAAGTTCCTAAACTAAACCTAGAAGTAGCAACTTTGAATGAAGATGAGTCTTATGTAATGGTATAATAACAATATAATATATCATATACAATATTAAGCGTTACAATATAATACTTACGCTGTTAGTTTACTAATGTTATAAACGAAGTTTGTGAGGATGGTTTGTTATTCCGTCACGCAAAAACTACTGAACGAATCTGAGTGAAACTTGGCATAGAGATAGATTAAAGTATGAAATAACATATATGCTTTTTATTCACATACAACGCGGACGAAGTCGCGGGCAGAAGCTTGTATGAGTTCGATGATATTAAATTTAATAAATAATAATAATAAATCTCTCGTTAATTAATACAAATAACTTCAACGAATATAAATAAGTGAGAAATCGAAGAGAATAAATATAGAAGAGAATGAAAATGAAATAAAAAAGGAGTATGGAGTTTAATTCCAGAAGTAATACTTTTTTCATGTATCACATATAAAGCTATAAATAAATATCTTTGGACAACTCACACACGGCCATCTGATCCTAAACTAAGTGATAGCTTGTACTATGGTGATCAGACAACTGACAAACATACATATATACTTTTTAATGGCTGCGGATTGTTGAACCTCGTACACCTTCAAGAACTTTATGGAGAACTCTTGAGTGCGTGTTCTCTCATGATATTCCTTCACCGTAGCAAGTACTTCGGATACGCACGTTACTTTGAAAATTAAAGGGCTGCCGAAATCGAACCCAGGACCCGTTCGAGAGAACGATCAAACCTAGGCTATCATTGTTTATTTTTGAGTCAGTATTTACACAACAAAAATTCGTTTTAGTTATATGGCTTAGGTTATCAAGCCATCCGTCGAGTTGCAGTCGATGTCATTGGCATTTGGATGGATGGATAGTAAACGCAGAACAAAATTTTTCGAATAATTCTGAACGTCAATAAACTTGGAACGCCCTTTTAAGATATTGAATATTGATCGAAAACATGATGTTTTTATAATTCAATTTTATCAGATAAAACAGGTAAATACAAGTATAAAAGTGGGTATTTCAGTAAAAGTTAAAATTACAGCCAACCTGTCATAAACCAAACGAAGTCAATGAAAGAAAACGTTCTGTCAGCGGCACTCAACTGTTTATGGTTTGGGCGCTAGTAAAACTCCACAAAATGTTATCGAAATTGACGCCTAAAACAGGAACCGAAATATTTTTTTTCACATCAAATTCATTTATTCACGTAGGTATTGGCAATACACTTATAAAGTCTTTTTTAATCTACCACTGTTTTGGAAAGTTGCTTTACTGAAGAGAAGAAACGGTGAAAGAACTCCTCAGCACTTCTTTTAAAACAACTTTCCACTTACAAGTAAGTGATTATTACCACTTATAGACATTGGCAACGCTAAGAATGTCACTGATGAAAGCCAAGAAAGAAGTGCACTTTTCTTGAAACGGGAAAGATAGAAAAAATAGGGTATCAGTATATTGTTAAAGTGGGGTCAATATTGACATCAATAGACCCCTAACGGACCCCAAATCATTCTGTACTGGCGAGAAATGAGGGATGAAATGAAGATATTTTTATGTAAAATAAGTTAATGCCTGACAACAATCTCACCTGATGGAAAATATGTCCCCATATTATTATATACAAGAAGAAAACTGCTTCTAGAACATCCCTTTTGTGTCACTGTAACGTTCAAATTTGAGCACCGCTGGTAAAAACTGAAATGAAAATCGATCCAAGAATGGAGCTACTCTCAAAAGGAGACCGTCGTAAAGTTTATTCCTTACAACTCGTAAAATTAGACTTGATTAAATTGAAATAGATTAGATTTCGTGACACACTTCGTTTGATCCAATTGTTGTAACTTCCATTCTTTTCTAAGTAATTGAAAATACTAAGTGACGGCTTTTTAATAACTATTATCCTCCATTAGATGTCGTATCGGAGAGCATGAAGACTACAAATAAGTAACGAATGACCCGAGAACAAACATTGATCTGTCAGATAACTTGACAGAATGTCAGACAGTCAGAAAGAAAAATTATTTCTTCGAAGGTATACCGAAGTTGAAAAAAAATGGGTGCAATTACTTAATTATACTTTAACATTTAATTTTAAAGTACTTAAGAGTATACTGACTTTCAGTACGGCCCTACCATGGTGGCAGCAGAGACGGCCTGCGATACAAAAGCGCAGTAAAAAAAATTTGAGGTCAAAATAAAAGAAAAAATTTAACAGTTGTGTTTATGTCCGACTACTTTCAATCCGCAGCTTCGCCAGTGTTGTAGGTAAGCTAATAAAAAGCGTATGTTATATTCCAGAGTATAATCTATCTCTGTGTCAAATTTCATCTAGATTGGTTCAGTAGCTTTTGCGTGAAAGAGTAAGAAAACCTTTATCCAACCATGTATGCTTTGTCACAAACTTCCGGATTTATAAATTTAGTAGGATTGCGTCTATTTTATATCTGTCTGTATTTTTATTCTTTTAATTTTATTATTTTATTTTTCTTATTAATACTACCTCTGCCGGGAATCAAACCTGGTGTACATTTTTCGTTCCATTTTTTTCTAGGTAAATGATATTAGCCTTCTATTGTGTTTTATATCGTGAATTGTTTTATCATTTTTTTCAACTTCAAAAGGTTATGATTCTTTGAAGATTTTCTTGAAGACTTTGTAGTGAATTTTAATTTTTATTGAAGAACATTTTATTGTTGTAATTTTTATGTGTTTTACTTTTAAAATAAACTCTTTCAAATTGGTTTCTGAGAAAGCGAGAATAAATAAATTTAAAACGGGAGATTATATAAATGAATTTGTTTTTCTAGAATATTAAACTTTCATGTAAGGAAAACCTACAAACAGTATTAATTTTTCTGTTATAAAATTTAATTAAAAAAATTATTGAATGCCCTGTTGGTCTAGTGGTTAGTGAACTTGACTGCTGGGCTGGAGGTCGAGAGTTCGATCACCACACCAAACTTTTCTACCTTGACCAATAATATATTGATATATATATTTATTTGACAGGCCAGTTGGTCTAGTGGTTAGTGAACCTGACTACTACACCGGAGGTCGTGGGTTCGATTCCCACCCAGGTCA